>VZTL01023726.1:8867-22492 GCA_013400535.1 Scopus umbretta | reverse complement strand
TTCTATGATTCTGTGATTATTCCAGAGCTTTATGACTTTTGAAAACACTGGGATTGTACGTTTGTGTGGATTTTTTGTTTTGGTTCTTTTCCTTTTATGTATTTTTTCCAAATTTCATATCTGTGCAGCTGTGGAGCGTAGGTACTAGGTCTAAAAATTGTAAATCATTAAAAATTTAGGTTAAAAAAATTGCCTGTTAGCACAATAATCTCTTAACTAAGAATGCAAGGAGACCTTTCAAACATTGTTTTTTATGTATTAAATTGCCCAAAGGCATTAGAGAATCCATGTGCTTCTTTAATGACCTTAATAAAGAATCTTATTTTTAGTCCAGGAATATGGAAGGCCAGGTGTTAACATCTCAGAAGGATACTTGTACTGAGTGATCCTAATATTGTGCAGAACTTGGTATTTTAACAGTATCCATATTTAAATGCCAGACTGTAGCTGTTTAGACACAGACCTTGCTGCTGTTTGAGCAGCCTTGCTCAAGTAGATGCATTCAGGGGGTTCTCTGACTCAGTGTTGCTGGATCTCAGAAATTACCTGCAGCAGCTATATCGATTCAGTCTAAGAGACTGCAGTTTTTCTGGCCCTCTAGGTCTTTGGACTTTTCCAAATCCTCTGTTCCTTTAAAATCTGTAAGAAAATAAAAAAATAAAAAGATTCCTTCATCTTGCTGAACCAATAACCTTAGGCACCCTGGGCCCCAAGACCCTTTATTCTCTTTCAAGAGTTGGCTGCAAGCTGGACCTAGTGGGATCCATGCAAGAATCTTCAGGGTATTTTCCTTGCAAGATGTGTCAGGATTTTTTCTTGCAAAGCATATTTCTATACTAAAATATTCAGCCTTCCCTATATCTAGCTGATAAGTTCCTCCTGGTATGTTTTTTTCCCCAGTGCTTATTTTTATACTGCTGTCTTACTATTGGTAAGAAATAGAGGCTTGACTCTTTCTTGATTCTTCCTCTTCCCTTGAAAATACCTTTTTTTCATTTCATTGGAATGACACCTGATACACTTGCACCTCTACAGCTGAGATTTTCCTTTTCACTCTTCCCTAAGTTTTTCATCTCCAACTCCTATCTTCTGAGTACAGCCTGCTTTGTGAGAATAGTCCTGTGGCTACTGGTGCTCTCCAGCAATGAACAAATTTAATTCCCAATGTAATCTCATCGTTGTCATTGAAAGAACAACAAGAAAGTAGAGTATGCATTTACTGTGGGACACAGTCTTGAACAAGGCTCCTTCTGCCAGAAAGGTCCCCAGTCACCACCATGCCCCATTAAGAATCTTTGCATATCTACCAAAGTACAGTGAATAGAAGCCTTTTATTTCTTATGGCTCTTTTAAGCCAGATCTGTCGCAGAGCAGATATGAAGGCAGCAAGAGAAAGTAATCAACGGCCTTAGCACAATCAGATAGTTGAAATTATTTCTTTGAATAATGAAATCAAAGGAAGTGCTAGTATCTAAGTCCAATGGGATGATGCTAAAATGCAGGGCAACTCTGCATGTTATTGTTCTTTGTATGTGAAGGTGTAAATTCCAGGTAGAAAAATTACTCTAATCATATGTCTGTTCTCATTTTACAGTGTTTGTATTAAAGAAGGAGTCTGTGTCTAATTCAAAAGCTTAGTATCCTTTTTTTTTTTTTTTTTTTTTCCCCAAGGTAATATGTGTAGACTGTTTTCTTCACATAGCTTGACTGGTAGCGGCTCACAGTATATAGAGCTCTGGTGAAAAATATGAAAGGTTGTAGAAATGAGGCCAAACTCTTAGCTCTAAGAAACAGAATACAAAAATGATACAAAGAGAGAAGAGAACATTGCCATTTATACTGGCAAATTTCAGCTCTGTCATTCTTTTCCTCAAGAACAAGAGAAACAGCTTATGCAAAGGAAAGATAGAAACAGCCAGGCACTGCTGGGTTTATCTCTAGTGTGATAAGCTTCCTTCAGGGAGACAAGAACAAACTGTGCACAAGGCATAGAGAAGGTACAGGCAGTACATTTTAAACTCTTTTCACAGTGAATTGTTCCAGCTTCTGGAAACCCTTTAAGTTTGCTCTGTCAGAGCTCCTTCCAATTTCTCAGGAAGCACAAATGCTTGGTGCTTGCTTTGGTGCACTGAACGTTTTAATTTTATTTCAGCAGGGTTTGATTGATAAGTAGTTGTATGTGACATATGGCATTTTGGTTTGATATAAGGTCTAGAAAGAAAGAAAGATGGATGAAGTTAATCCTCATCTTGAGGAATGTCTCCATGTGAGCTGTAATTGAAAATTAATTCACACAACTCACAGCCACCTAAAGACAAGGTTGTATGGAGAATCCTTGCAGTAGCTCAGCCCACATTTGGGTGCCTAACTCCAACCAGCCTTCCTGGGAAACTGCAAACCCTGAGGGTGATGAGGTTGCCTTTGATGCATGGAAGAGGTCTCTGGAAGAGACCATAGAGAAGAAGTGGTCTACCATGTAGTCAGCCAAACTCAATAAGAAAATTAATTAAAATCTATCAATTAGTTCAAAATTAAATCAAATTTAGTAAATGNAAACCACAACAACAAAAAAAACCATAAATGTAAATTTAAGAAAACCATCATTTTTGTGCAAGGGACTTCATTTTGGCCTCTGGCTTTGCCAGAGCCTATTGCCATATATGCTTTTTAGTGCTATCCTGGAGAGAACTCTTATAAGCAAAGGTGCAGAGATCCCTAAACAGCACAGCCCATGTCATCCACTCACAGAATTGGTCAGGAANTTTCAGCAGGGTTTGATTGATAAGTAGTTGTATGTGACATATGGCATTTTGGTTTGATATAAGGTCTAGAAAGAAAGAAAGATGGATGAAGTTAATCCTCATCTTGAGGAATGTCTCCATGTGAGCTGTAATTGAAAATTAATTCACACAACTCACAGCCACCTAAAGACAAGGTTGTATGGAGAATCCTTGCAGTAGCTCAGCCCACATTTGGGTGCCTAACTCCAACCAGCCTTCCCGGGAAACTGCAAACCCTGAGGGTGATGAGGTTGCCTTTGATGCATGGAAGAGGTCTCTGGAAGAGACCATAGAGAAGAAGTGGTCTACCATGTAGTCAGCCAAACTCAATAAGAAAATTAATTAAAATCTATCAATTAGTTCAAAATTAAATCAAATTTAGTAAATGGTAAGAAATTTATCAAATTAGTAAATGATAAGAAAATGAACTTTGTGCAGTTTTTTGGAAGTAAGTATTAGGTGAAACTAAGCTTATCCATTTCATCCTCACTCTCACTTCCTCTATGGTGGTTATGATATTCTTTGCTGATCCCCTCCAGGTTTCATCCTAAAAGATAAATTATTCCCTTTTAAAAAGTCTACTTTAAAATATTTTAAATTTTTCAGTTTTTCCAAGAGTATTTCAAGGCAAATAAAAATGAAATTATTCCTAGTTCTAAGACCTGCATAAGCATTAAAATTAAAAGTNAAAAAAAAAGGACTCAGTGTGAAATGTGTTGTTGGAGGCATTGGGTTTGACAAACTTTTGCTGCATCAAAGGCAGAGTTCAGAGAGGCTGTCTCAGTGCCAAGAGCCGGTGCTCCCAGCCAGGAGCAACCCTGAGTCACCAGCCAGCTGGGGAGAGGCTCGGTGCTTGGCATCCCTGGGGCTGCCGGCTGGGGCCAGGCTGCCAGCTGCACCCATCAGCTCTCACTGGGGCTAAGCCGCACCTGGAAGCCTTGAAATCTTGGGTGGAGCCAGCTTTCCTTAGAGCTTCAGCGCTCCCTTTTTCACAGTCAAAGCTTTGTGCTTGGAAGACCTGTGTTGAAGTGCAAGTGTTTGGGGATCTGGGGTTGGCTGTGTAGTGTGGCTCTCCAGAGCTACCATGTACAGTCCCAGCATCTGGTTGATGGTGTCTGGAAACCCTGCTGCGTTCTCCCTGTTCCTGTGCAAGCAAAACAGATGCAGTCTCACTGTATTTTCGCAGTATGTGGTAAGTAGTATGTCTGTGTAATGAGTAATGAAGCTGAGTCAGAGTACATTCTCCCTGTGTTGAAGTGTGGATGTTTTAAACCACTAAGATTTCTTTATGTGCTAAAATGTTAGGAGCCTGAATTCTGTAAAGCTTAATGATTCCTTAAATCTTACGCCTTTCAGTGCATTGGTTCGCCAATCTGAAAAGTAAAAGCAGGCAGGGTTTGCCTGTAAGTCTTATTACTCGAGCAAGACATTCCTGTCTGTTTGTTTCTGGAATATTGAAAATACTTGGCCCTCTTGCCCTTACAAATGTGGCAGACAATGTTACCCCAGTGGGGGGTTTCTGGTTTGTTCTCTCTGCACAGTTGTTATTTTCTAATGATTTGTAGTAGATCCTTTCAACTCTGAGTCTTAAAGCAGGATTAAAGTTGGTTAAGTTGTAAGAAAAAAAAAAAAAAAAGGCCTAATTTGCTTTGGCCTGCCTTGCTCCTGACATATTTATTCTAAAACAAGATGATTAGCATAGCAAAACATGTTCCCAGAGTGTACGAATGTTCACTTCCATTGAGAAGGGATTTGCAGGCTGTCTGCTTATGGCAGCCAATATTCTTGTCTAGGTTTTATTTTGTTTGTTTGGATGTTTGATGTGTTGTTAGGGGTTATAGGCTTGAAAAGCTTCCAAAAGTTTTATCCAGCCTCTCAAAATATCACTCCAGAAAAATACATGTTTACTTTTTGAAAAAATAGATGTTCTTTCTAGGAAATAGGTGCTAACCTGTATTTTTGGTAGCAGTGTGGAATCTGGGTATCCAGTTAAAAATTTCAGCTATTATTGCTCACTTGGCCAAGTTGACAAAAAATATTTTTGACTTGCATCAACATGGTGATGTTTTGTGCTATTGTTTCTCATAAAACTGTAGCTTGAAAAGAATATATTCACTTTTGAAATTACTTCTTGCAACCAAAATGGCTGCTATACTGTGCTGCCAATTAAATCACACATGCAGAAGGTAGGATTGCTGCAGGTTTCTTGCAGCAATCCCCTGCCTTGTTATGCACGTTGTATGAAGTGCTACTAAAATTGCTAACGTTTTCTCTTTAAAAGAATAAAATGCTTGGAGATGTACTCTACTGTGAATTCATCTTCTTATTAAATAACACCCTCCTTGAGAGAATAAATTTCCTCTTATTATCAAAAACAGATCCTGAAGATGAACGTGGGGGGGGAAGAAGAGAATAATATTACCTTCAGTGTCTGTAAGTGAAACACTGCAAATTCAGTTCAGGTGAAACCATTATAGTTACTAGCTAAGGGGGAGGCTCTGCTTTTATGTACAAGGCTTGCTGTTGGCTCCCACACAGCTGCAGCAAGAACAGAGCTTAGGCCTAAGGCTGTGCATGTTCTTTTTAATCTCAGTAAAGTGATGGAAAGGGCCACCAGGCTTGATGAGCTGCTGAAATGATTTGAAATGGACAAATTTAATGATTTTTTTTTTTTTTAAGTGAGGTTGGAGGAGTGGAAAACATTATTAGCTCCAGAAGAATCTTAGAATAGACACTAGCTTTGCAATATGAATCTTGAAGGGACCAAGGCAAGATTAAAGAAATTGAGAGCAGGGAGGGTGGAAGGCTATGGAGAAAGAGACAAGCAGCCATGTCCAGAGTGGACTTTTCTTTTACGGTTATAGTGTAAAATGCCTGAATGTAGTTTGGTCCGCAAATGCTGTACAATGTATTTTATATTTGCTACTCGGAGCCTCAGCATCCTGTGATTTGTTAGACATCAGCTTAGTTAAGAACTTCAATCTACATTTAATTTTGATGAGGTACTCATTAGTTCAGTCGCTCATCACCATCCTGCATGCTTTGTGGCTAATGGCTTTGATGGCAATGGCACTAAATCATACACTTTGTGTTGAGCATTTCTTAGCTGTTTTTCTATAACTAATCCTTAAACTTTCTTCATAACGATTTTGCGTGTAGACAAGGGCCTGTCTTTTGAGATTGTGGAAATCAAAATCCGTGAAAAGGTGAAATGTCTGCTTTGTACTATGATCCATCCTTCTGCGGTCTCCAAAAGAGAAGCACAGCACCTTTTACGTCTATCTCCAGTCTCTGCTCATCAGTATCTACAGTACTACAACCAAATATATTTTTAACTCTGAGCTTATGTGTTTCTACAAGCGCAGGGACATAACTAAAGTGAACGAGGAAATTTTCTTGTCAAGCTGAAAAGACAAAAGAAATTCCTGTAATCAAAACAGTTCCAGAAAGTAAGATAATCATTACATTATAGTAACAAAGCATTGTTGGAGGCAAGGGGACAGCAGAAAAGTCAAAGTTACTTTAGAAAACTTAAATAAATGGTTTTTACAGCCCCAGCATGAGCAAGCATGTCTGCAGAGTTGTATTTGGCAGTTCAGAGCCAAGCAACCCCCCACCTGCAGCATTTAGCATCTGGTTTATTGGTAACTCTGCAAGGCAGAATGCATCTGAAAGAGGGAAAAGTGCTCTGTGCATTAAGAAAACTTCTTCAAAAACAACAAGGGAATTTTGTCTTTAATAGTAGGCTTCTATCTTCAGTTTTTAGAGTTGTTCAGGTTGGAAAAGACCTTTAAGATCATCAAGTCCAACCATTAACCTAGCACTGCCAAGTCCACCACTAAACCACATCCCTAAGCATCATATCTACATGTCTTTTGAATACCTCCAGGGATGAGGACTCAACAGCTTCCCTGGGCAGCCTGTTCCAATGCTTGACAACTGTTTTGGTGAGGAAATTTTTCCTAACATCCAGTCTAAACCTGCCCTGGTGCACCTTGAGGCTGTTTCCTCTCGTTCTATAGCTTGTTACATGGGAGAAGAGACCAACACCCACCTCGCTGCAACCTCCTCTCAGGTGGCTGTAGAGAGCAATAAGGTCTCCCCTCAGCCTCTTCTTCTCCAGGCTAAACAATCTGGACACGCTCCAGCACCTCCATGTCCTTCTTGTAGTGAGGGACCCAAAACTGAAGGCAGTACTTGAGGTGCGGCCTCACCCGTGCCGAGTACAGGGGGATGCTCACTTCCCTAGTCCTGCTGGCCACGCTATTTCTGTAGAAGCCAGGATGCTGTTGGCTTTCCTGGCAACACTGCTGGCTCTTCTTCAGCTGGCTGTTGACTAAGACACCCAGGGTACAGTGTTGCATGGACTTGTTGTGACCCAATTGCAGGAGCTGGCACTTTAACCCTGTTAAACCTCAATTGTCCTCAGCCCATCTATCAAGCCTGTCCAGATCCCTCTGCAGAGCCTTCCTGCCCTCAAGCAGATCAACACTACCACCCAACTTGGTGTCATCTTTAACTTAATGAGGGTGCACTTGATTGCCTCGTCCAGGTCATTGATAAAGATATTAAAACAGAACTGGCCCCAATACTGAGTCCTGGAGAACACCACTTGTGATTGGCCACCAACTGGATTTAACTCCATTCACTATAACTCTTTGGGGCTGGCCGGCCAGACAGCTTTTTACCCAGTGAAGAGTATGCCTGCCCAAGCCATGAGCAGCCAGTTTCTCCAGGAGAATGCTGTGGGAGACAGTGTCAAAGGCTTTACTAAAGTCTAGATCAACAACATCCACAGCCCTTCCCTCATCCGATAATCAGGTCACCTTGTCACAGAGGGAGGTCAGGTTAGTCAAGCAGGACCTGCCTTTCATAAACCCATGTTGAATGGGCCTGATCACCTGGTTGTCCTGTACGTGCTGCGTGATGGCACTCAAGATGACCTGCTCCATAACCTTCCCTGGCACCGAGGTCAGACTGACAAGCCTGTAGTTCCCCGGATCCTGCTTCCAGCCCTTCTTTTCCATGGGTGTCACCTTTACTAACCTCCAGTCAACTGGGACCTTGCTGGTTAGCCAGGACTGCTGGTAAAGGATTGGAAGTGGCTTGGTGAACACTTCTGCCCGCTCCCTCAGTACCCTTGGGTGGATCCCATCCGGCCCCATAGACTTGTGTGTGTCTAGGTGGTGCAGCAGGTCGTTACCCATTTCCCCTTGGATTACAGGGGCTTCGTTCTGCTCTACCATTTCATGATCGCTATGCCAAATACAGCCTCCAACCATCAGATCATCCATAAGTCCTCTGTTTGCAAACCACGGGTCAAGTGAGACACCTCCCTGGTAGGCTCACTCGCCAGCTGCGTTGGGAAGTTATCTTCCACACACTCCAGGAACCTCCTAAACTGTTTTCTCTCTGCTGTATTGTATTTCCAGCAGACATCTGGTATGTTGAAGTCCCCCACGAGAACAAGGACTAGCAACTGTGAGGCTTCTCGCAGCTGCTTATTGAATATTTTGATGGCCTTTTTCATTCAGGTTGGGTGGCCTATGACAGGCTCCCACCATGATATCTGCCTTGCTGGCCTTCCTGTAAACACTCAACCCTATTGTCATTAAGCTCTAGACAATCAAAACACTCCCTAACATACAGGGCTACCCCACCGCCTCTCCTTCCTTGCCTATCCCTTCTGAAGAGTTTATAGCCATCCATTGCAGCACTCCAGTTGCGCGAGTCATCCCACCTTGTTGCTGTGATGGCAACTATATCATGGTTTTCCTGATATCATGATTGGATTCCTTCTGTGGACACAAGCTTCTTAATAGTAGTATTCATCACTTGGAACAAAGGTTAGACTTGAAGAAAACTAGAGCTGAGATGAAAGAATAGAATTTTTATTATTTTAGCAGCTGAATGTGTCATTACATCAGAGTCAGTATTGTGAAGCAAATTGCAAGCTGTAGTGAAATTGCTTTAAAATATATCTGTATATATTTTTCTAAAACTGTGATAAAGTCATTCAGCAGCGTATTGAAATGTATTTCTAGCTGAACTGTGATATCTTTTTATACTGTGGTACGAGAACAGATGGCAGTTATTTTTCTTAACAGTCTTCAGCAAAGCTGATGTGATGCCTTGCCTTCCCTTGTAAATGTTTTCAAGTGAAAGACAAGTACACGTGGCCAAAATGAATCTGCATTGTAACATTGACTTGTGGTTTCTAAAGCAAACTTCTAATCAGCTTACAACAGTATGCGGGTGATAATTACTTAATGTCGTATCAGTCAAGTAGTTCGTTATGACACGAAAAGGAGCTATTAATCAGAATCAATTGCACATGTTTTGCAATAAGTTTTTGGAGCAGATGTCTTTTCATAGACATTTTTAATGCAATAATTGACTAGTCCATGACTTGAGGACAATCGCAGTCACTCCCATGGTACAAATGCATTTGCAGATAGGGAGACTGTCTCTGTCACTTTACAGCATTCCTAGGGGGACTGTGATTGATCTGAGAATAACAGCTGTTCAGTAGCTGGCATGTAGAGAGGGCTACTGCACGTACGTGACAAAGCTGTTTGGTGATTTTATAGATTTTTTATAAGCGTAATATAAACGACAATGTTTTTCAAAGGATTTTCTTTTAAAATTGTTGTTACCTTAATAGTAACTTGACAAGTTGGAGAGGGCCAGGTGAAAATGTCTCTAAATACAACCTGATGTAATGTTACTTGTTACGTTACATTACGTAAATGTCATGTAGTTGAACAAAATGCTGAATTCTTAAGTGAAGTCATTTGTAGTTACAAATCAAAATGAAGCTGCCAAGTATTGTAAATCTAGGACTGCCTACTAATTTATGACTTCTAGATTGTCTTCTGTAATGTGCCATATTATAAAAGCATTGTTAGGAGCTACATTTAATTTATTTGCTTTAAATTAATACCGTGTTGAAAATCCAGCTTTGTTTTATTCAGAGAAGCTTTCTTTCTTCTGCTTTATACAAGCATGTTCAAAAAAAACTGGTGTCTCTTATTTTATAGCCTTCGACAAAAGAAAGGAAACGTGGCCCAGAAGCACTGGACTGGACCGGCTAATATAGTCAAGTGCAAGCCTTGCCCCATGACACATGCCAACACTGTCTGTGGATCTGATGGACACACGTATACTACCAAGGTAAGTTCTGCTTGTGATCTGAAATCCTGTCAGTCGTGGTCACCCAGGCTGTAGTATGAAGATGAAATAGCTTTCATTAGTAGGCAGTATTAAGTTAGAGTCTACCTTAGTTTTTGGCATATTTCTGTGTAAAAAGTGCTGATAAAGGTAGGTTTTTATGTATTTGACAAACAGCAAATTGGAATGGCAAATCAGAATCTTACAACTTTCATGGTTCACGTTTCTCTAAATAGCTCGTTCTTGCTAATGAAGTAGAACACGTTCAGTATTGATGATGCAACCAAAAAAATTCATTGGATCAGATTGGCTTGTTTGGACAAGAGGATTTTGGGATAGTTGTTGTTTTTAAGATTTGGTCTCCAAATGGTAAAATAACTTGGCAGTATTATTGCTCTGTGATAGATTTTTTTTTTTTTTTCTGCTTAATTTTTTTTTGTTTCCAGGCTGCATGGGTAACATACTACAATTCACTTAAACCACAGTTTTAATAAGTTTGTGTGCCAGATGCAGCATATGTGGTACCATTAAAAAAAAATTCCCGTAACCCTGTGGAGATAAATTGGCTCATTGTTATACTGAAAATATGATCACCTTAGGGCTTGATTCAATAAAAAAACTGGCTTCACAGCCATTCAACAGTCCAGATCTCCCATTATCAAATAAAGCCTTCCATGTCTCGGACACATGTTCCATAAACATCACTTCAGGCACTGGAAGTCATGTTTCGGGAATACCCCTAAGGTTTTCTTCTCTTCCTGCATGCAAGGTAAGGTTTGATAGCCAGTAAAACTACCCTTTAAAATTCAAAAATAGCCTTCCAAAAATCCAGGAAAATAAAGTGATCAGGGCTAAAAGTTCTCTGCTGTGATGTATCTCTGCTGTGGTGATGATGTTGCAGCTACATTCTCATCTCGGCGAGGCAGGTTGCATTCTTCATCCGTTAGTGGACACAAATATTAAAATGCCACCATGGCTAATTCATTTAAGCCTCTCTTCTGTTCTGGCTGAAGGATTTGCATGGCCAAAACTATTTGCATGGGTTCATGAAAGGCAGGTCCTGCTTGACCAACCTGATCTCCTTCTATGACAAGGTGACCCACCTAGTGGAGAAGGGAAAGGCTGTGGATGTTATTTACCCGGACTTTAATGNAGAAAAGGGCAATGAAGCTGGTGAAGGGTCTGGAGAACAAGCCTTATGAGGAGCAGCTGAGGAAACTGGGGTTGTTTAGTTTGGAGAAGAGGAGGCTGAGGGGAGACCTGATCGCTCTCTGCTACCCCCTGACAGGAGGGTGTAGTGAGGAGGGTGTTGGTCTCTTTGCCCAAGCAACCAGTGATAGGACGAGAGGAAATGGCCTCAAGTTGCGCCAGGAGAGGTTTACATTGGATATTAGGAAAAATTTCTTTACTGAAAGAGTGGTGAGGCATTGGTGCAGGCTGCCCAGGGAGGTGGTGGAGTCCCCATCCCTGGAGGTGTTCAGAAAAACGTCTAGATGTGGTACTTCAAGACATGGTTTAGTAGACATGGTGGTGTTGAGTTGACGGTTGGACTAGATGATCTTAGAGGTCTTTTCCAACCTTAATGCTTCTATGATTCTATTCTATGAAAGCAGCAAATCAGCAGAAACTCTCTCATCCTTGTACACACAGACTACAGAAGCAGTACTCCAAGTTGCCTGTTAAACAAGGTAGTCTCTTTAATACTCTCTAGGAGTATATAAAGCAGTAATTTTGCATTGGTATTTAGGATTAAAATTAGGCTCATCTTGAAAACAAATTTTTCTGTCTGAATTCTTGAGAGCATATAAGATATTCTGTAGTAAATAGCTTTAATTGCATATTCAGTCATCCTGTTGGACTAATTTCTGTGCATCTTGCCTGCATCCCTGTTAGCTCTGAGTCTTTTATGGACCTTCTATATTTCTTACCATGAGATCCGAATGGTTTTCATCAGAAATTCTGCCAGTGTCATAAATTCACCAAACTATTGTGACTATGATGTAAGCCTGACAACTATGATGAAGACATCAAATAATTCCTGTTGCTGATACACTCAATTATCAAAGACATACCTCCCAGAAGCTGCCTCTGTTTAAGTGGTATTTTTTTTAAAGGAGACTTTGTTTCATCTTCATTTATTGTGTATTTAACTATCAATTGCTCCTATCCTAGCAACTGACAATTACAGCATCTTGTTGGTCTCTCAAGTGCAGCAAATTCTTTTCCACAAATTTTTGCCCACATTTTCTACCACTACTTGGGGAAGGTAGGGTTTCATTGCTTTCCAAGTACTGTTCCACAGGAGCAATTTCTTGTCACGTTGCTTATTTGTAGTTGCCTTCCTTTTTTTTTTTTTTGATTGAAGGCTCCTCCACTGTCATGTTTACTGGTAATCCTTCTGTAACATCCAGTCCTAGCGAGAGGATACAAGTCTGCTTAACCTTCACGCAATATCAAGGAGATGCTTATTCCAGTACTGTTATTCGTTGCTGTACACAGTACATTGTAACCTGTGAGTATATTATTACAGTAACCTATAGAACATCATTGCCTCTCTACAATTTCTTCTAAAAGCTCTGCTTCATGAGTTGTTTGGGTTTTTTTTCCCCCATGTTGTGGTTTAACCCTGCAGGCAGCTAAACACCATACAGCCGTTCATTCACTCTCCCCCTCCCCAGTGGGATGGAGAGAGAATCAGGAAAAAAACAAAAAAGTAAAATTCATGGGTTGAGATAAAGGCAGTTTAATAGGACAGAAAAGGAAGGGAAGATAGTAATAATAATATACAAAACAAGTGATGCACGATGCAGTTGCTCACCACCCAGTGACTGATGCCCAGCCAGTCCCCAAGCAGCGATCGCTGCCCCCTGGCCAGCGCCCCCCAGTTTCTATATAGTATGGAATGCGTGACGCCGTATGGTATGGAATAGCCCTGTGGGCAGTTTGGGTCAGCTGTCCTGGCTGTGCCCCCTCCCGGCTTCTTGTGCACCTGGCAGACCATGGGGAGCTGGAAAGTCCTTGACTGGGACAAACATGACTTAGCAACAACTAAACCATCAGTGTGCTATCAGCATGGTTCTCGTATGAAGTCCAAAACACAGCACTACAGCAGCTACTAGGGAGAAAATGAACTCTTTCCCAGCTGAAACCAGGACACCCCAAAAGACAAATTTTGGTAAATGAGGTCAAAATACTTTAGGCAGAGCATTAAAACTAAGTGTTACATTTTAATGTCCTAAAAAATAACTTTTTTATGGTCAGTAATGATCCGGGGTTTCTGGTATCTTTTATGAAGAGAATACAACTGCTTCCCTCAAATTCAGCATTAGTTGTCACCAGATAATGTGACCCGTCTTTCTTGTCCTTATGTCACTAAAATAAAAGCTCTTTTTGGGTAATTTTCTTTCGCATGCAGTGCTGTTAGCAAGTATTTTTTCTGGCACTGCAGCGGTGGCATGTTCCAGCATTGACTGTGAAAATGCAAAAAGGTGGACATTTGAGTGTGGGCAAATACCACAGTGCTTTGCATTTGTATGTATGTATTTGTATCTGGCTCTGAATCAGCTGCTTTGTGAACACACAGTGATATGCTGGACAAATGCAAGGACTCTTGTGAAGCTTATAAACAGAAGATGGAGAGTAGCCCCTACATTTCGGGGGGGGGGGGGGTGGTGA
>VZTL01023725.1:141843-173027 GCA_013400535.1 Scopus umbretta | reverse complement strand
AAAAAGGGGGTGAGTGGAAGGTGGAGCGGGGAGGTGGGCTGGGGGGGGACAGAAAACTGGGAGAGATCCCCACCCTGTTACCCTGGGCTGTAAACGAATCCTCGGAGACGAGTCTCTGAGCTGCTCATTTCTCGGGCATCTTACTGGCTCCCCCCTTCCGCTGGCTCGGGGGCTTGGGGACGCGCTCGTCCCCGTCGGGGCTGCCTCGGGAGCCTTCCCAGTGCTCGAGGGTTTTCTTGTGATTAGTCTTTGCTGCCATGCTCTCTCTGCCCTTCGGGGACGTTTCTGGAGGCCTCTCCTTGGGTTTTCTCCCCCTTTTCTTCCCGCTTGTGCTTTTCTTTTTCTCCTCCTTGCTGGAAGAAAGCTGTTCCCTGCTTTTCTTTTTCCGGCTGGCCTCTGAGGAGGTTCGGAACCAGTTCTGTGTCCGCGGGGTGACACCAAGGTTAGTGACCATCCTGGGGTCGGGCACCGGCACACACAACCCATGCCTCACCTGCCCAAGCCTGGACCGCCCCATGCCCCGCTGGCATCACCTCCCCGAGGACAAGCTGAGCAGCTGCAACCGGCCTGGGGGCGCTGGGGACCCAGAAGGGGGACGGGGGGG
The DNA here is from genome assembly GCA_013400535.1 of Scopus umbretta. Taxonomy (NCBI): domain Eukaryota; kingdom Metazoa; phylum Chordata; class Aves; order Pelecaniformes; family Scopidae; genus Scopus; species Scopus umbretta. Next base: position 172,423 of record VZTL01023725.1, on the reverse strand, counting down.
GTCCCCTCTGGCTGTCGCAGCATTGCCGATGCTGCTGGGAGCTGCTGTGCTCCGCTCTTGGCAGACACGGATGGATGGAGCTGGACAGCCCGAGGATGGGCACACTGGAGCAGGGACCAGCCTGGACCAGCCCCAGCCGTTTCCTTACCTCCGAGTGAGCCTTGATGATGTGGTATTTCACCCCGCTTTCGGAGCTGAACTCCTTCTGGCACAGGAGGCAGCGGTACTTGCCCACCGAGTGGTCCCCCTGCAAGACAAGAGCATCCTCCTGCAGCCCCAAGCAGAGCCGAAAATGCCCTGGAGGGGTGGCTCCCCCGGCCCTGCTCCCCCCTTGTGAAGGGAGGTTGATGCTTGAACCTCGAAGCAACAGAAAATAAATCCTCATGTCCAAACCACCAGACCTCTGTTGGCCCTCGGTCCCAGGCCAGGAGCTCACAACCGCATCTTCTGCTCTGAAATTTCAGCCCGTGCCGGCTGGGCCGCTGCAGCACCGGCGGTGCCGGCTGTTGTGGCGCCGGTGCCAGGCATCGCAGTGCCAGGTCCTAGGAGCTCGCAGGGCTGCAAGCGGCAGGTTTTGCTGCCTGTGCATCCCCAACACCGGCTGTTACGTTACCGCCGACACCGTGTGTGTCCCCGGGCGTCCGGGAGGCTGACAGGGCCGCCCGCCCCATTTCCTCACCGTCAGCGGATCTGTGATCTCCTGGGACTGAACCGCCATCTAATTTATGTCCAACAGACTCACCTAATTTTCCTTTTACGCTGTCAAAGAGACGCAACGACTGCTGGATTTCTGTCATTAGAGCCCTTGTGGGGATGACTGATCTCCCGGCTTTGCCGCAGTTCATGGCACAGGGGAGATAATGTGCTCTCTATTGACGAGGGGTTTATGGATGGGCCCCTCCAGGCGATATATGTGCTCCCTGGGAATTTCTCCATAGCTGGCTCCGTGCTGTAAATCTGGAGTTAGACAGGACTTTCATTTCAGGGACAGGCAGGACGCAGGCAGGCCCAGCCCCGCTGCAGGCTGGCTTCAGAAATACTGATGCAAAAATCACCTCGGTGCATCAATCCCCACTGAGGATGGGGCGCTGCCTGGGAGCATCCTCCACGCTCAGCAAGGCTTGATGTATTTCAACCAGTTCTGCAGTATTTTACAGCAGAAATCACAGGCCAGCTCAGGAGGGGCTGTGTCATTCATGCCCGATTTGGTGGTGCATGTATCCACTTTAAAACTAAATCCCCTCTAAGGGCGAGAGTCCTGCTGACAGCAGCGCGTGGGGGACGTGAAGCAGCAAAATCCCCCGGCGCTGAGCCCCAGCGCCCAGTCCCAGCTACGCCGGACTCGCCGGACCTGGAGGGTGCAGCTCTGCGGTTAAAGAAACCGCTCGTGCCATCGCCTGGCTGCTTTCTGTGCACAGAACCAGCCAGAAAATGGCTCCATCTTCTCTCGGAGACCGTTTGCTGGTGGGCCGCCCGGTGCCGCAGGCTAGCAAAAGGAACTGTCCTAGTCCCCCGTGTTTTGCACTTTTATCCTGCATGCATACAGCTGCTTCTGCCGGATCTCTGCAGCCCATTTTCTAAATGATCTCATTAGGGTTTGATGTTCCAGCTAGTGTTGGAGGAGCGCGGGAGTTTGTGTTTTTAATAACAATGGGGTATGTGTTGGAGCTGCCTCCTGGAAGCTCCATTCAATGGAAGCTGCAGCTGGAAACGTTTCAGGGTATAAAGCTTTACCAGCTCTTACTCAGTTCCAATTTGAGGGACCTACGCTGAGCTCCCGATCTCTCCCCCGTGGCGGCTGCAGGCCACCGGGGCTCACTGCAGCCGGCAGTGTTGCTGCTCGAGCGAGCGAGGGCACTGGTCTCTGCACAGACCGGCCGGCTCTTCCAGCCTCAGCTCCATCCCAGGAGGCACCGCTCCAGAGTCCCTCCAGCTGGGGAAACCGCTGGGCTTCCAGAGGGGCTGCAGGGCTGCCCAAATCAATGGAGAAAGCCCCCCGATTCCCACCTGCCTCAGAAAACATTCAGCTTCCAATGCCCAGCGCCCTGGCTCTGAGCTGCTGCGCTCGGTGCGCGGCTGTGCACGAGGTGCTGGCCACGCTGGGTAGCCAAAGGCTTGCAAACAACTCGAGGATTGCAGGAGCCACGGTGGGCAGGGGCTGCTGCGGGACGGGGAGGCCGAGGCAGGAGGACAGGAGGCAGGCGGGCTTGCTCCCACCGCCCCGTCTCCGAGGCACTCGGTGCGTCAGAGGTCTGGGCTCCGGGTGAGACACTCGTCTTGCACGACCTCTCCTCCGAGGCTGGGGCGGTAGCTAAATCCCCTCCATCACATCAGCCCAGCTTGAGCCTCTCCACCTTCGGCTGCCTGTGGCTATGGGTTTGATCCTGCCCAGGAGGACGGTGCCGAGGGCGAGCGGCCGGACCGGGATGCTGCGACGATGGGCTGAGAGGTGACAGCTCGATGGGCAGCGGTATGGCTCGGCCAGCCCTCCCAGCAGTCATGATCCTTTAACCTGTGCCACTGTCCCTTGGCCTGTTGCTTCCCAACAGCCCTGGGGGAAAAGAAATCCAAAACCTAACCCCATCTCCGAGCTGAGCCTGTAAAAGGAGAGACCTACCTTGTTGCAGTTGGCCAGGTGAGCTTTCAACCCCGAGACGCTGGAGTAAATGGCTTCACAGCACTGCGGGAAGAAAGAAAGCAGGGTTTGCCACGATCCCCCCTCGTCTCCGTGCCTTCCTCCGTGCCGGGGCCAGGAGCCTGCTGCGCCAGCAAGGCCACCGGTCCAGGCTCAGCAGCGTGAGGTTAATGCTCCGCGAGACGCGGAGGGCTCTGGTCACACGTTTCCTATTAGCGCTAATGGGAGTCATGTGGCCGCGTCCCTCTGCAACGGGCTGAAAAATGTCTCCCCTAAACGTCTCCGCGGAAAACGTACATTTGTGAGCAGTCGGGAGGTCCCGCTGGGCTACAGGAGTTCTTGGAGCCACAGCAGACGCTTACCAGAGAAGAGAAATCACCCGGGCAGCAACATGACCAGTTTCTGAGCAACGTCTTTTCAAAGCGCCAGTGTATGACATTAATTAGCCAGCGCGTCTCCCCTGGCCTTGCGGTAACAGCCTCATTCAAAACTCCCATTAGCGAGGCTTTGTTTCAGATGATAAATCAAGGGCCCAGCACAAGGGTGGAGTTCACCTCCCTGCCAGCTCAGGCCAAGGCTGCATGGACACGCACCATGGCCCTGAGGTCTTCGCCTGTCACAGGGCTTTAAAACGAATGGCTTCAAACCAGCCCCGGCCTTTTCTCTGGGAAAACTAGATTCTCTGCATAAAAAGGCTCTCGAGCACAGAGCGTGCAGCCTTCGCCCCGTCTGGATCGCAGGAGCTCCCCAAGGGCAGCTCCGGAGCCGGAACCAGGCAATGCTGAACCGTCAGCCCAAGGGCACCTGGGGAGAGGGTGGCTCGGTCCCCAAGCTCGAGCGCACCAGGAGGGTCCTAAAGGTGGGACACGCTTCAACCAGGCAGGGCAGCAACCCCAGGGAGAGGGGGAGAAACGAGGGTCTGAGCACCGCTGCTAGCTTCGTCCGGGGCCCAACAAGAACCTGGCTTCAGTGGGTTTCTGCCCCAAAAACTCTCACACTTCCTCCTGCAGACCGAGACCAGCCGGTCCGGAGAAGAACAGAGATGGTCCTTACGTTGTTAGGACAGTTGATGTGGCCCTTCTCCTTCACTTCGTTCTTCCAGTTTTCCAGCAGCCTCGGATTGAGCTTTGGAAGCCCGGGTCGGGTGTAATTGAGCTGCAAACAATAGAAGATGATTAGCAGAGCAGCACACGCCAGTCCGGCCCTTGGTGGAGTCCTTGCTCTTCGCATGGGTCTTGCCCCCCGCTCCCCATCCCGGAGAAGTGAATTGGGGCTGAAAACTAGTTGGGAGGCTTCCCCCGGAGATGTCATCTCCCTCCCCAGGCACGGCGCAGCAGGGGGGCGGCTCTGCCCGCTGCTGTGCCGCCGGCGAGGCAGCAGCCGGGCTGGGGGGCGGCTGCGGGCGAGGAGCAGGGCAGGAGCCCCCGGCGCTGCAGCCACCTCCACGTGGCGCTGGCAAACAGGAGAGAGGAGGCTCAAGCTCCTGCTCCATCGCGGGGCCAGGCCTGGAGCCGGTGTTTTCGGTGCATCGCGTCGGCGTGGCCCTTCTGCCGCGTTTCATAACCAGGAGAATAAACAACTCCGCATGCTGGGCAGAGGGGCCGGACGCCAAGAGCCTCCATGGCTGCCTTCCACCCATGAATGGGCACAACCCGTTAAACAATGAAAGGCTCTTGTGTTTCTGCCTCTCCTTCTGGCAGGGCTGCTCTTTCCAAGTGCTTTTAATTACTGCTTTATTAGCGACTTTGAGGTTTAGCATAGCGGACCGGCCTCCCCAACTCCATTTCTGCATGTTCAGCACAAGCAAACGCGGCCGCGGCACCTCCACGCCTCCTGACCGCCGCGCTTGGCCCTACCTGCGGGGCCGGTCTCTGCCTGCCACCGTGCCACGCTCCGCAGGGGGACACGGGGCTGCTCTGCCTGCAATCTGAGCTGCCTGCCTGCCTGCCTGCTGCACGACCACGTCAGCACAACTCCCAGCCCAACCTACCAAGCTCTGCTAGGTCTGATGGATGCTGCTTGGGTTGCAAGCCCCGAATTTGCCCCAGGTTGGAGCAGGGCTGGGCGAGCTCGCACGTGGCACCCTACGGGTGCAGGTATCCGAACACACGCTACTCTCCGCGGACACCTCCGAGCACGGGGCACGGCTGCATCAACGCATCCACGCTGGCCAGGGAGGATACGCAGCCAAACGGTGCTCGCAGAGAGGTGCAAACCCAGGCCCTGTTTTCGAAATGTGCCCCTAGGACGCGGAGCTTGCGGTCCCGACGCGGCGGGGAGGCAGCTGGCTGGATTTCTCTTCCAGCTGTGATTTTTCCTGAACGTGCTGATGAAGCTGCGAAGTTGCCTTTGTCCGGCTCCCTCCAACAGGCTGCTCCCAAACCTCCCTGCAAAGGGGAGCTCCCGCTGAGGGCTGGGGATGCGGAGGGCTCAGACAACAAGCGCTCGTTTTCCCCCAAATTTAAGCGACCCACGAGCCCCCGCGGCCCCCACCTCGGTACGCGGCGGGGCACGGCCGGGCGAGGGAGCCAGGGGAGAGCTGGGCTCCGTGCGCGAGGCAGGGGCAAAGGGCCTTGCAAAACAGCGCTACGAACGCTGGTAAGGATGGACGTGGAAAAATCCCCCGAGCCCCAGCGTGCTGCTATTCTGTCGTGCTTCGTGGCCGGGGCAGATGCCAGCAGAGCTCTCGGAAGCGCTGGGACGGTGCATCTACCAACCGCTCGGTGCCCCGCTCAGGGAAGGCGATGCCACCTCTGGGGGAGAACACAGGAGTCCCTTTTTGTCACTGATACCCAGAGCCAGGATGCCAAATGGCCTCCTTAATTAAAAACCAATCGATCCCACGAATGAGCAAACATTAACGGTAACTGCACACAGCCCCAGCAACAACCTCTCCCTCCGCACGTCCCTGGGGAAGAGACGAGGGGGGACGTTCAGAGATGTGGACTCTGCTGCTCCGGCTTCCCACTCCAGAGAAAAAAATCCCTCCCCGCTCTCCTCCAACAGCCCTGCACAATAACATGCAAATCCCATGTCTTCCCGGGGCGCTGCGGTTCTGGGAATGTCAAAGTCATCTTTATGTCTCTATTAAGAGGGAGCCCCAGGCATGGAATATTTTATTTTTTTTTCCATTTATTTTCCTCAAACAGCCTGTAAGTGAAAATCTTCATGGCCAAATCATTAAACGACTACAACTGGTTTTGGCCACAGCCCATCTCTTCTGAACAGTTGAAGGATGCTGGGGTGGGAAGGCTTGTTTTCTTTGACTGATGGTTTTATTTAATTAACTTTCATATTTCAATCCTCTCTGCTCCCTAGACAGCTCTCCCCTTCCCCAAAATACATCGCAGTAAATGAGAACCATGCAGGCTGCCTCAGCCCCGGCCAACAAACTCCCCTGGAAGCCTTACCGAGGTCCCCAGCGCGAGGCACGGCTCTCCCATCGCCCCGCGGAAACCATGGCTGATGCCATCCGGGAGGCGAAGCCAAAACACACCCAGGGGTGTTGGTCGGCGGCCGGGTCCCACACACGGCTCCGGGCAGCTGGGTCACAGCACCCTGGCGCTGCCGAGCAAGGGGAGGAGGGATGGACTCGGCCCTGCCGAGCTCTGGGTCCGCAGCGGGAGCTGGGGTCTGGTTTGGCCCACCGGTGACATGAGTCCGCAGGGCTCAGCCTGGCTCCCGCCCGGATCGCAGGGCCATTGTTTTGGGGGAATCAACCCAAGCCAGGCTCTTCTGCTCTGGAATTTATCCTGGCTCCAGGATGGGGTTTTCTTAAAAACTCAAGCCTGGAGATGACTTTAGCTTTACGGCTGGCCTACGGCAGCCCTTCGCTCTGGGTCCCCGTCACCCCACCACGCAGCACCCAGGCTCCGGGGCGACGTGCAGCCCCCACGGCTGACCCCAGCCCTGCAGCAACACCCGGACCCCGAGCTGCGGGGAGGCGAACAGGGTGCTCCTGCACCCCACGGAGGAGCTCTGCATCCCTCCCTGCGCGGCACAGGGGCTGCCTGGGATGCAGGAGCCCAGCACCACCGCCGGCACAGAGCTCACGGCACCTTGAAACAAAGCCCCCACACCTCGAGCTCCACAGGGAAAGCATCACACCACGAAACAATGAGATTTCCACGGCACTTTCTCCCCTCTCGCCTCTCAGACGCCTCTTCCCTCTGCTCGAGGAGGCCGTTTCTCTCAATCCGGCCTCCAAAACGTTTAAGGCCATCATCCCCTGACAGATCCCAGAGTCTACCACCACCTGCCCGTGCCACCGAGCTGGGAACCTGCCGGCCTCTTGCTCCTTCCATGGAAGCCCCGAGACTGCTCATGGGCAGTCGATGGCCCCAGCGAAGGCCGGAGGAGGGTCGGAGGATCGGCATCGTCTTCACGGAGGTTCTGGAAAGGGGATTTTTCCCAGAAAAGCAGCAGGGGTGTGCCCTTCCCCATCTGACATCCCCAGCAAGCGGCTGTTGTGAAACACCCCATCTGTTTCAGCTTATCCAGAGGCAAATAAAGATCGGGGCGAGAAAATAAGACTCCAGTGTATATTTAGAAATGCTGGATTTGGTTAGAATGAAGGCAGCGCAGGGCCTGGGATCGAGCAGCAATCGTTTATTCTAATGCCATTGCTTTGGTGCGAAGGAATCCGTCCTCCAAGGGAAAGGCGAACGCATCCCACCACGGGCCACCAACGGGATCCAAAGCCAACGTCCCTCTCCCCGGCCGGGACCGGCTGCCTCGTAGGCTGTGCCTGCTGGGGGGCTGCGAACCCCTGTATCCCATCAGCTTGCTGAGGAGCTGCTCGCTTTCCCCTGTGGAAAAGCTTTGCTGCCTGGAAAAGGGATGGAGAAGAGGGGTGGCTTTCTTGATCAGCTCCCTTGAAATCCACGTGGACTGCTGGGACCATGGCAGGTAACTGGAGAGCTCGGGGACAGAGCGGGTCCTGCGCTGCAGCAAGTCCAGGTGCATCCAGCCATCCCTGGTTACAGGCCAGAGCTGGGAAGCGTCCATCCCTCTGGGACCCTGCATATCCCCAGGTCTTACTGAAGCAGTGCAGGAGCAGCCGCAATCTGCTGCCGATCCCCGACATCCCACCTCTCTCCAGGTCCAAGCCAGCGAGGGGGGCCTGCGGGCCCGGCGGCGCACTCCCAACGGCTGGATACGGCCCGTGGGAAGAAGAGGTGGTGGCGTGGCGGCCCTCCTGGGAGCCATCAGTCCTACTGCCCTGGTCGTGGTTCACAGGTGTTTGTCCTTCTGCAGCTCCAGTGGCTCCGGGCTGTCAGCTCGCTGGGAGGGACAGCCACCACGTGCGCTCGGCGGGCGGTGGCACGGGGACGTGGGGATGCTGCCCGCTCCTCCGAGCCTCCCGCGCTGCCTGGGGCTGGAGCCCCACAGAGCTGTCCTGCCAGCATGGCTGAAGCCAGTCCTGAGGGAAGGGCTATTTTGGGGGCTATAACAGGGTCAAACTGGGTGCTTGCTGGCGTGTTTGAGTCACTCGCAGTTGGGATGTTTTTTTCCCGCACCCTGAACCGAAGCAACTTGTAGACGTAGACCCGTCCCAAGCGATGCAAGACGCTGCTTAGCAGAGCAGGAGAGGGTGTGCTGAAGTCAGCAACCTCCCACCAGCCTCCCCGGGCAGAACCTGCCTCCCACCTCCTTCCAGCGCTGCTCGTCGAGGAAAAATGTCACAGACTGAACGGATTATATTTTAGAGTGTTGTCAAGGGAACGTGACAGTCACTGCAAGACGCACCTCTGCAGGCACGCTCACAGCTACATACGTATTCGCCCACTGCACCGACCTCCTCTGAAATCCATCTGCGCGACACACAGCCAGCACAGCCGGGGGGAGCAGCCCGTGCACGGCCCGAGGTCCCGATCCTCCAGACCAAGCTCCTTGTTTTGCCACCTGGTCCAACTCCTCCCCTGCTCATCTTCAATGCAAACCTGCTGCCACCAACCTCACAGCAATTCTCTTTCTTTTTTAGCACCGAGACGGGGCTCAACTGAACTTAAACAATTAGACTCTGAACACAAGAAATGTCTCCTAAACCCCCCCCACCACCACAAACAGCATTTCACAGAGCAGTTATGCCAACGGCTGAGACCTTTACGATGCCTTTGTACATCATCTTGCACATGGGCCCCTCATCCAGGCCTGGGACTCGCGGCTGCTCCCTCAATTCAAACAGAAAATGCCCAAAGTGAAGAATAAGGAGAGCAATTCGAGGAGGAAAGAGAGGAATGCAAGTGCTGAGTGAGGCTGGAGGTGTATTCAAACATAGTTTTTGAAATGAAACAGCTACTTTGGGCTTGATTTTTTTACATTATAAATGCATTGCAGCTGAAGTCATCTGGAAACCAGCAATGACAACACCAAGCATCGGGAAAATAAAAAGTCTGCAACCAGTTCTAGCCCTAAAACCCCCAGCTCTGCTCCAAGGCGGACAGCAGCACTGTGGCTGGATCCCCTTCTGCACCAGCCACCTCACCGGGATGCCAAAGCAGGTAAAGAAGATGCTGGTTTGTTTGTGTGCTGGTTTTTTACCTGCTCACCGCGTGCGTGCTGGGAGCCGAGTCAGGCTGAGCTCCTCCACGTCTCTGCAGGACGACGGCGGCACTTCTGCTGAGAACACACACGTGCCAGGACAGCGCGGGACAGGCTGCGGCAGCGGGAAGGCGTTTTGGCTGAAGCTCTGCTGTTGTGCCACTCATTTTCCTGGGAGCCTCATCGCTTCTCCAGGCTGGCTCTGGGACTTGGGCTGGTTTCCTGGCCTGAGCAGGTCCTGGGGGCTGGGGCTGTTCTGCACTCTGCATGCTCCCGGCAGAGGCACCGCCACGCTCTCCTGCTGTGGCAAAGCTTCCCACTGTCCCTCACTCCGCTCTTTCCAACGTGCCCAATATCCCGCCCAGGGTGAATTCCAGAGCACTGGACAAGAGACACACAACTGTTCAGAGCAAGGAAAAGACCTGGCACCTAACTGCAGAGTTACTTGCTCAGGAAACAGGCTGCAGCTTGGGCAGGGACTTGCAGGTTGGCTCTGCCTTGAGTCCCAGCGCTGGCCAAAAAGTGTTGACTACAGGATTAAAAACTCCGACTCACTCTCTTTTTTTTCCTTTTACACTGAAAAACTTTGTGATTTGCCGCTGCTTCATTCCTTTTACAGTCCAGAAGGAGTGTTCCTGCAGGGAATTACAGCTTTGGGATGCTCCCAGGAATCACCTCCTCCCACGACCAGGAGGGACGTTTGATTTAACGTGTTACTCCATTGTCTCCACGAAGCTCAAGACTGCCAGGGCACCGACTTCCACCACGCAGATCCCGCAGCGCCAGGCCACGGGCACATCGCTGCTGGGGACTGCAGGGCTCAGCCCTGCCTCCACGCTCCAGCTTCCTCCGCTCGCAGCGGCACTGCTCTGGTGGTGCTGCAGGCCCTTTATCTCTGGGAAAGCATCTCCCAGAAATTAAGGAAGAGCCATGGAAGGGAAGGAATTCCGCCTGAGGCATCTTTGCTCTCTGACAGTGCAAGGGAGATCATTTCAGATCCAACCTCTGCTCTCTTCACATGCTCCTCTTGGCTGCCAGCCCCTACTTCACTGCTGAGCACAGACCAGAACTGACCTCCCTCCACAACATCCTCTGGGCTGGACTCTGATCTCTCCACTGCCCACAAAGCACCACCTTTTGCTCCATTTAGATTTGGGTCCTGGCAGTGGGAAGGGCAAAGATGCCTGCTGCTAGGCTTGCACAGAGCCTCCGGACCACTGGGGCTCAGCCTGTGCTGGGCGGGTTCCTTAGCAATACATTTGCCATCACAGCTAATTGATTTAACGCACAGAAAATGAGGCACGTGAACCCTCAGCCAGCTGGGGCCACGCTGGCATCTCAGGATCTCTGTGTACGGCTAGCACACAAAAGAAAGAAGAAATAAAGGCCTCTCACCCGCTTGGTTTCAGGCACCAGGTCGTCCTTCATCCTCCGCTTTGTCCAATCCTTGGCGAGCTCATCCTCTGCTATCTCCTGAAGGTGGAAGACAGCTACTTGGGCCGATGTCCGACGGATGCGGCCGCTTGGAGTCCTTTCAAAATCTTCTATGGGGTTGGGCTCTGGCTTCACCTCTGGCTCCTCCGGAGGCTGCAACAGAGACAGAGTTAGGAAGGGCACGAGGAGGGGTGAGGCAGCGAGCTCTCTGGCCCCGGGATGGGGATGCTGGGGTTTGGGCTGTGAATTTGCGGACCTGCTCTGAGCAGGTGGGGGCTGCAGAGACCCCAGCGGTGCCTCTGCATCGGAGCACAGGAACAGGGAGAGCACCCTGCCTCCCGCTGCCCAGCAGACAGCCATGAGCTGGACCGATTGCGTCCTTTCGTGCTCCCACGTGTAAACATCTCCATTTATTAGAGTTAGGGGGTTATTAGCATCGGATGTGCTGTCAGTAGGGATCAACAGAACAGAAAAGGATGCTCCCCAGGGACGGATCCTACCACCCCAATGCTGGCGAGCAGCCGGTGCCTTCGTGCTGCCGAGTGAGCGGCCGGAGATGTGGGATTTTTTCCTCCCTGGAGGACGGACGCAGGGTGGGCTGGAGCACAGCCCCACAGGCACCAGGGAGGGGGAACACTGCCGACTGCTCCGCTCCCGTAAATGCAGCTCCCCTCTTTCTCAGAGGGGTCTGCAGCCCGTCCCCCCCCCCGACACCGCAAGGTACAACGCACGCGCGTGGTGATGCGAGGGAGAAAACAACATCGGTCCAACGTCTGCACCTGCCTTGCCCGGCCCGGCCCTGCCCGGCTCTGTCCTGCCCGCAGGCTCCGCAGCTCTGCAGTCACCCCCCGGGGGGGATGGCCCGGCTCCTCGGGCTGCGGAGGCGTCCGGGGGGCTCACCGAGGCCGTGTGTTCTGACCGCACATGGTAGTCATGGCCGGCCTTGGATTTGTACTTCTTGCCGCAGTGTGGACAGCTGAAGACAGGCTTGTCAGCCTCGGTGAGCTGCTTCCCACACCGCTTCTGGTGGTACTGGTAGCCCATCAGGCTGGAGAAGTTGGCCATGCAGCCCTACGGAGATGGGAAGAAGAGAAGGGTTAAGGAAAGCTGGGGCTCCATGTACCCATGTTGAAACAGTTGGGGTGCTCTGGGGATGGGGAGGAACGTGTCCCGAGGAGCCCCCTCCGCAGAGCAGCTCTTCCAAGCTGTCCCCTCCAGGCGATGGGGGATCACCAGCTGGCCCCTCTCCCCTGAAGAGCCACACGCAGGCACGACAGTGCCACGGAGGGATGGGGGGAGCAGCCCCCGTCCCTGGCACTACCTGCCCCGACACACCGACAGGGCTCTGCGGACAGACACACGACGGGCAACAGCAGGGGAAGGCGTTGGGGAGGCACTGCCTGCACAGAGAGTAAAGCATCCGCGGGGACAAACCTCTGCCGTACGCCCCCGTTACCCGTTCCTGACTTGTCTGCAACCGGCTCGTGACTGTTTTTCGGCGCGGTTTGGTTTAGTTTTACGCTGTGCACAGGACGGCGCCGGCTGTGCCCCTTCCCGAGGTCAGGAGGCAGAACCTGCCCTTCAGCGCTCCCCAACACGCCCTACGCCCACCCTCCTGCCAGAGCGCAGGGAGCCAGGGGACGGGGACCAGGATGGCTGAGCGCGGGCCAAGGGACGCCTGGAGAGTGCAGGTCCCCCTCTGCATAGGGACTCACTCCTTCCACCTTTTCACAGAACGAGACTCAGGAATCGTTCTCCTACCTCATTGGGGCATTTCAGTTTTCCCATCTGCTTTAGCACTTTCCTCAGCCTTTCTCGCTCTTCCTGTTCACCAAGTCCAGCGGTTTCCACAGGAACAGGCTGGAAACAAGGAAGTAACAGAAGCGACAGAGTCAACCATTTACTCATGTCCTCTGTGCCAGGAGTGGGTGGTAAACCTCTGCCTTGCAGGAGCTGCCCTTGGCTGGGGGAAACCTCTTGTTACAAGAGCTGGATCTCCCAGCGCTTTACCGCACGCCAACACCTTCGTTGTTAGGTGCCAGATCTGCTCGTGCCTTTCCTGTGTTTGCACCCAAAGTGCCAGCTGAGAAACCCAGGAGCAGTTCCTGCATGAAGGATTCACCAGCCAGACTGAAGAGCAGGAGATTAATGCACAGGTAAAAGACAAGTCACAACTGGTAAGCACGGGACATGCAGAAATGCAGTTAAGCCTGGTATCTCAGAGACGTACACGACCAGATTTTTTAAGAAGAGCATCTAAATTGGTGCCTGCCAGATTTCACTCATGATAAACTTTGTGCCTACTTCTCACAAGCATGGTGGAGAGTGAAAGACTGGATTTTGAGATTCGATCAAGGCAGAATCCATCAGTCCCAGATTTGCAGGCACAGTTTTGGAAGCAGAACTTTGCCACTCAAAATCCGCCTCACCGTACTCACCGAATTTTCCCCTGCTTTGGGATTGGAAATCCTGTTTTATTTTTCCAGTCCTCTGCTCTACTCCCCAAGTTCAAGGTGAGCCTAACTAGCTGCCTGGGAAGGAACAGCTTTGCTCGGCACGGAAGGTGAAAGGCCACTGTCTGGACTGAGTGAAATGCTGCAAAGATGGTGCTGTGAATCCCTCCTTTACAAAGACAAAGGAAAGCGGACTGCCGATTGCTTCGTCTTCTGCATCGGGAAACGAGGCGCGAGACGAGCGCAGCCCAGCTCTCTTACCTTGCTGACGTGTTCAGCCATGGTGTGGTAATTCAGCCCAGCTTTGGACTTGAACTGCTTTTTGCAGTGCTGACACTTCAAGGCATCCTGCAGCTGAAGGAATTAAAGGCAAGTCACCGTGGAGGCCACAGCCCGCTGTTCATTTTTCCAAGGGCTGCTGCTGCTCATCGATAAGCCCCACGGGTAGTTGTTCCTGCAGCAGTACCCAGCGGTGGGACCCAGCAGGCAATGCAGGGTCCCTGTCCCCCATCCCAATCCCAGTCTGCAGCTCAGTGTTTTCTCTCTGTTGTCCTGGATGCTGTTATCAAACCCACATGCCCCAATTTCTGGAAAGCATTCCATTTTGGATGTAGATTTAAAGCCCCACTGGCTGGAAACATCTGGACCTGGCGTCTTAGTCTTCCTGTTAAAGGGTTAGGAAAGAGAAGACGCTTTGATCTACCAATATGTTAGCGGACTGTGCTCTGCAGCTCCATTAACTACCACAGATGCTGGTGTATGATATGCTTTCTGGGTGCCTGGGCTGTTTGAAATTAAGACGCTGCCGGACACGATCACAGCAGAATACTTCCCGCCTCAGACTGCTCTGCTGTTTGACCCGACGTGGCCTCCCGAGTGACTGGGGAGATGCATTAAATGCGTGCACCAATGTACAGGGGGAGCTTGAGAAGTAAGCAAGCAGATCATGACTTTTGCTGGGGCAGGTACCAGAATTTTTTGACCCAGGAGGTGAATACTCTGGGCACCAAGAGACAGTGTGTCTCGACAGGGAGCCGGTGCCGGGGCAGCCATGGCCATTCCTGCTTCTCCCGCCTGGCTGGTGCTTCGCCTTCACCAGTCCAGTCAAGCCTGGACTACAAGCTGGAGAGGGGACAAAGACGGAGCTGCAAATCCCTCCTCATCCTGGAGCTCTTGGGAAATGAAGAATAAACTCACTGCAGCCAGTTGGGAATGACTCACTTGTACCTGTGCTCCCATCGGTTATTCCAGACCCAAGCACTTTCTCCTAACAAGGTGGATGCTAAAAGCTCCTTTGACTCATCAGATACCAATGCCAGCCAATTTGGGACTTAATCCTCCGGTCAACCCTGAAGAACATGCCACGTCTGTATTCTAACAAGCCCTCCCACCTGGGATGGCGGAGGATATACCTGCCCTCATCTCCCTCAGGGCCCAAGCATGTTGCAATCATCCCCATCCCTTATTTCCTTTTCAAAACCAAAGGAAACAGAGCAACTGCTTAGTGACAAGGAAGGAACAGAGGAACCAATTTCCGTTGTTTTACAAGAGTTTCGGGAGCCTGCATATCCTTTTCCCATTGACCACCTAAGAAATACTTCAATCATTAAAGCGGAGAGCAAGCTGAGAGGGTGCCTGCACTCCAGGGTCACTTCTGATGGGGACACCACGAGCCTGTAGCAGCGGGGCCTTGCTGCGGACGTGCCATAGGTGCATCTCAGAGACGAAATGCTAAGAGCTGGACCTGTGGTCACACACACAGAGGTTGGGGACTGTCCTCCCTGAGCCACAGGCTGCTCTGGCAGGGACGCTGCAAAGCACCCCAGCTCCCGGAGCAGCACAGGCAGGCCCAGCAAGGGCCGTACCTCCTGGGGAAGGGTGACAAAACACCCGCTCCGCGGGCTGGAGCCCCGATTCCTCGGCTAAACACCCACTGGCCTATTTATAGCAGGGAAGACAGGCCTGACTGCTCTGGCAGAGTCACGCTCAGCAGGCCGGCTGGCTGTGCAGCCTGTGTGGAGCCTGCCTGGCTCGGGAGATGCTCCAAAGCGCAGGAGATGTGAGCAGCGATGGCCAAGATCCCCACTCCACTGAAGCCAGGAGGACGTCAGACGAGGCAGGATTCTGCCCGGCACTGATGTAGTACAGGGTTTGAAAGGGAGAGTAGCCTCCCACTGCTGTCTAAATAGTGAGGCGAAGGCTGAGGAGGCATTTACAGAAAATGAATGTGGAATCAAAGCCGAGCCACATATTTTCAAAGCGGGAGGCATCGATCCCACATTGGCTTTCTGTGGTGATGGCTCTGCACCACGCCAGGTGACGGATGAAGACGTAATCCTGCGCTCTGATGGATGGCAGTGTGGCAGAGAGACAATTTTTCACTGCACCATTACAGAACTCCTGCGTCTTGACAGCCTGCCTGAGCACATCCAAGCTCGGTGTCTCCCCGAGACGTGCTCTCATTCAACCGCAATTTATCTGGCCTGATGCAAGGCATGGCACACAGTGAAATCCCACAGCCAGGACTCCAGAGGAGGCCAGATTAGAGACAACCCCAACAATCTTCTCCAGCCTTAAAACTATTTGTTTAGCTACTAGAAATACCCGACTCTGCTGGAGACACTGGCGCAAGAGGCCCAGACCACAAAGGGATTCGGAATCGCTGAGAATTAGGTGTCCAAATCCCTCTGAATCGATGCAAGGCAGCCAGCTCGCTCAAGATGACTAGCAAGTGCTCTATCAGCCCCACCCCAGGCTGCTTTTAGGAGCACCAATATGCATTTACGAGTGGCACATGTACACGTCCGTTCCCCTCCAAAATCCGTATGTGCGTGATTGAATAAAGCATGTCCTTACTTTCTGGCAGACATCCATGTGCTTTTTGAGCCCCACAATAGTTTTCCTGGTTATAACGCTGCAGGTTGGACAGGCGACTTCTCCCTTCTCACTGATCTCCCGCTGCCACTGGTCCTCGGGGTTTGCTGGTGAGGGAGAGGAGAGAGGTGTTACACCCAGCCACAGAGATCACAACCTGCCTGGGCTGCTCAGCAGAGGACAGCACTGTTGTAAGCCTTGGTTTGCTATGTTGAGAAGCACTGAACTGGGAGAAGTTCCTGATGTTTAAAAAAAAAGAAAAAAAAAAAAAGATAAATACTCTCCCAGGCACGGGCCAAGCCAAAGACAAACCGCGTGGGCACGTGCAGCTCTGCCTGCCCCACACCTCCTGCAGCTGCCTGAGCAAACTGGGTCACCGGGCCACTTCACGTGGAGCTACCTGCCAGCATTTCACGGCGAAAAGGAGGTTCACCCTTCCAACCCCGCTGGTATCCTGCACACTGGGAGTTAAAACATGACGATACCCCTGGCCACTTCATCTGGCCCTGCATGGAATAACTCCCTTCTGCCAAACGAAACAATTAGTGGGACTGAAACACAAGGTGAGCACCTTGGCTCCATCCGGATGCGTGCCTGGGAAGCTTCCCTGGCACTCCTCTTCCCAGCAGCCACACAGGCAGCTAGGGGAGTGCTAGCTTCCAGGCGTGCGTTTATCTGAATGGCTGTAACCAGCTTAAAAAAAAAACAAAATAAGAGATACGTGGGGCTAAAACCTGCTCCCAGGTCCAGAGTTCATGCTGTGTTCTCAGCAGAACAGCACTGGGTTTCCAGCAAGGGAAGCCTGGTCTGAGCAAAATCCACCAAGTCTGTTTATTTGGATGCTCTTGCACGGCTGTGAGATCAGAGTCTCGTGTATTTGAATTTGAAAGCAGCGTAAGGCACTGCAGCTGTGTTTATCTTGCACATCCTGCGCTCCTCCTGCTGTCAGAGCTCCCAGGGAAAGTCAGCAACCTGTGCTAGGGTGTAGGCTGCACCTCGGAGAAGACGTAATTATGCCCAGAGTTATTCACTAGCATCATTTATGGAGATGATGTTAGAAAAATACCATCATCCCAGACGCTGACCCAAATTGTGGTCACAGCGAGGCCAGGTGGAACCAGGACTGGGCTATCAACTCCTAGCACTTGCAGCAGTCTGTCCTGGCAGTGAAGCGAAGGCAGAGTGACCCTTTTGGGATGTCAGTTGTGGCCGCACCAATATTTTAGGAGCCGCGGCTGTCCCCACACCTGTGCTACACCTCAAAAGGACAGGAGTTGTGTGCTCCTACTTCTGATTTTGTGCTGCTTCTGCTGGCAAACCTGCCAGAAAACTCACCCGGCAAACAGCCGGCTGGGCCAGGAGGACCACTACCTGCAGGTGAAGGCGAGGATCGCGCAGGCTTGGAGCAGAGCACAGGGTAAGCAGCTAAGCCGCACACAGAGCCGCGGCCTGTGCTTTGCCTCCGCCAGCCTCACCTGCTGGTAGATGCACAGCCACTTCCTTCTTCACACCAGCTCCTGGAGGTTTCTTCTTCAGCTCCTCCGTGTTGGTGCTCCCCTCCAACTTCTTGGCTCGATGGGCTTTTGCCTTGTCCTCTGCTTTGACGAGACCTGTAGAGAGAGGATTTTTATTCAGTACTTGCTTTAATACCCTTGGACCAACTCACATTTAGCAGGTAAAAAAAACTCTACCTCTAACTCAGGGACACTGTAGGTCTGCCAAAGCTGTATGTGTAGGATCGGGTCCACAATTATGACAAGCCATATCGTAACAGCTTGTGGTGTTTTATAAACAGAATCATCTCTCCCGACCCAGACAGTTTATGAACTACGGAAACACCACGGCAAAGCCGGGTAGGATGCTTCTGGCGAGGCAGACTGTGGGGAAGACAGGCTGGGGATGAGGCAAAAGGGCATGCTGCAAGAAACGGGAAAGGGGAATTGGAACAGCAAATTCAGGATATGAAAGTGATGTTCCTGCTGATGCTCCTGCACTGGAAAGGCTGTCTAACCGCTTACGCCAAGAACTGGGGTCCCTCTTAGAAAACTAGGCAAACTTCGGTATCCCAGAGACCATATCGCACAGGACCTTTCGTCCCTGGATCTGCATGCAATTGTCACGATGAACACCGGTCTCTCCCAGTTCCACCGGGTGCTGGGAAGGGTCAGGAAGGAACATAAGGAGAGGAGGGGTGACCGGGCAACAGGCGCGTGGGGAAGAGGAAACCTGGTGTGGCTACCCTGGGTCGCTGGCGACTGTCACCAAGCCTGCCTGCAAAGCGGAGAGGAACTTGAAGGCAGGGCTCTCCGTGCAGGCAGAGTGCCAGGCTCTCAGTCAGCTTCTCCCAAACGCACCCACCCTCCCACCTTGTCTGTGCTTCATCCCTCACGACTGCACGGGCAAAGTGTGTGCTTCCCATTCAGCCTGCTAAATGCATCGCTGCCAGCCACTGAAGCATCCTCCCTGCAGTGAGCAGGGCCAAGCGAGCAGGAGGGTCAGGACATGCCGAGAGCGTGCCAGCAGCGGCACTGCTGCCCGATCCCCCTCTGCCGCACAGAATCCCTCGGCAGTTCCTGGGCTGATGTTAAGAAATAGAAAACGTGACTTGCAAATGACACTTTGGAAAGGCTGGTGAAGGCAGGAGGGGGGCTGTCCCCCGGGTCCACCCTCGTAAACCCATGTGCAGTTCAGCCCCGTCCCTGCGCTTCCACAGAAGGTGCTGGAGACAACACGGTGAGCGCCAGGGTCAGATCCGTGTCTGCCCCACGAGGGTCCACGTCCCCCTGAACTTGGGGCTTGCGACTCTTGCACACCCAGAGTCTGAATGGAGACAGCACCCCACGACGGGCTGGGAGCACCTTTGTCTTTGGGGAGCGAACTGCCACGTTGAACCCAGGGGATGTAGGCAAACACCTGCCTGATCTTCACTCTCCATCTGAGGCAGCGGGTCACTTTGGGGACCAGCTTATTCTTGAGGAACCTGCAGCAGACGTTTCAGTCTATGGCAGTGCCGCTGTGGGGAAGTTAAGGGAAACAACCCTAGACTTCCCAGGAGCCAGGGGAAAGGAAATCGCAGAGACCGCATCCAGCCTGCTCTTTGGTAAGTGTTTAATTCCGGCAGAGCCATTAGTGCCTCTCCCCCGAGTGCCTCTCGTACTGGAAGGTGCTGCCTCCTGCAGTGCCTGGAAATTTGCTTTTTACTACCCTGACTGAATATGTTTCATAGCCAGTCCGAATCCAGTTGCTCTCGTGCCAGGGATGCTCCAGGTTTCCTGCCTCCTTTCCAGCCCAGCTGGGTCTATTTAAGGAGCATGACCACAGTCCCACTCGCTCTTGCTTTGTCAGGCCGAAGCAGCCAGCTCCTGAGCCTCCTCTCAGAAAACATCCCGGTAACACATCTCTTCCCCCTTGAATTAATGTTCCTGAATGTGGGCGACCAGCATTGGAGACAATGTCTGAGGGACGGATGCGTCACCCAGCCTTTCTACGCAGAAGAAATCCTTTCAATGCTATTGGAAGTACTGTGACATCCCAGGACGGTGGGATGATGATGAAATGACGTTTCTCATGTCTTGCTTGTGTCAGCAGCTCGTTATTCTTGTGTTACGCTGGACATACCCGGATCCTTTCTCCTCTTCCCTCATTTCCCAGCAACAAGCTCCCGAGCAGAGCAGGCAGGGTTGTTATCAGCACCAGCTCTGCTACTGTCTTTCCTTCACTCTCCAGCAAATCTTATGGTCAAAGGCATCAGCACCCCCAGCGTAATATCCCCAGGCTGCAGGTGGCTCCCATGCATCTCCACCACAGGGAGGGATCCTGGGGAAAGGACTTCCTCGAAATCCCCCAGGGAGAAACTACAACCCTACAGCTGACCAGAGCCGTCCCTGTATTACCTTTCAGTCCGAATGTCCCCGAGATGGACGGCTGCTCCCCCGTAAATTTCTTAGGGGTTTTCTGTTTCCTTCCTGACTCAAAAGAGAGAAACAGAGAGAGAGATTTGGTCAAATAACTGTACTGCCAGGGGACCTTCAGCAGACCCAGGGCATAGGGTGGGCACACACTCCGTGTCAGGAGTTGATCACCATGAGCAAGCCTGTACCACTGTGAAATACGGGGGCTGTCAAATGAAGCACCCACCCACCAAACAGTAACAGGATGCTGCTTCCCACCCGGCAAAACCAGGAGAAATAATGGTATCCAGGGCCAATTCAACGAGTGGAAGCGTTGGCTCCGTCTAGTGCCAAAAGCCGTGCGGTTTCCACAGCCTCGGCAGCTAAGGTGGCTGGTGGTGGTTCACTTCGGTGCCGCAAGCAGTGTAAACCCACACCATGATGGGGACAGCCATGGCCCTGCCTGCCAGCCCCGCAGCGGTAACGGACAGATCAAGCCTCCTTACCCTGTCCCAATACTTCAGGAAAATGGGTTTGCCAGAACCACCCTGGTTTAAACTGCCATGCTCAGTGAGGACAGACAGGCTGACACGGCCGCTCGCTACGCTGCAGGGCATTCAATCTATTTCCACACCTATAGGTCCTATAGAAATACGTCTACCACAGCTGCAACCTGGTTTAACTCTCAGTGGAACTCGCATTTGCAAAAAAACAGGGCAGGGGGGCAAATTATCAGTATGTTGAAAGAAGACTTGGATACGTTCAGAGAAACACTAGGAGCAGCGCTGGCTCGAACAGAGCCCCGTCCCTTCCCGTGGGACACCCCTGTCTGGGCTCCTGAACCAGCGTAGCCCCAGGCTCTAATCTTACTGTGCTTCATCCTCTCGGGGTCTTCCTCCTGCAGCGAGGCCTGGCTGCCCCCCTGCTGCACGGCATCCTTGCCGCTCGAGGACTTCGCCGTGGGGGTGGCGGCTGCCATTGCCTCGGCTGCTGCGATCTGAAACTCCTTGCTCTCCCGGCTCTCCGCCAGGCACTCGCCATTCTCGGCGTGGTCCTGGGCCACGGCTTTTTCCGTCTTTGCCTGTTTGGGATGGATGGTGGGGCAAGCTGAACTCTCAGCAGCTCTAGGGCAAAGCACAGAGGGCTTGTTTAAAGAGGGGTTGTTAGACAAACGTCCTGACACCTCTCCCCCCTCGCCAGCCCAGATCATGGGAATGGAGGCGGATGCGTTCCCCTTCTCCCAGCCATCCCTACGCCACCACCACACAGCCCAGCCACAGCCTGATACCTTTTCTTGCCACTGCTCTTCCCAATGGCCTTCGGCACTTTGTTTTCTGCTTTGCTGGTTGGCACTGGCCGGTCCAAGTGATTCCAGAGCCGATGCTTTTCTAGCTGGGTTTTGGAGGTGAAGGCAGCTTCACAGTACGAGCACGAATAGGTCAGCTTCTCTGAGATCGCACCCTGTGCGGAGCAGGGAGAGACAGGCGGGCACGGACATTAGACCACAAAAGGGACAGGCTTTTTCTGACACAGGCACAAACACAAATCGTGTGTAATACCCTTCTGCCCCTCCAAACGGTTACCAATGGTTCATGATCCCCCCAGGCCAGACCTCACGCTGAGCTGAAGGGACCCCAGTCCCTCTCGTACACACCTCACAAACCGTCCCTGTCCCATCTGTGCCCTCCCCATTTTAATTTCACGTTTTTCCTGGGGTTTAAGACCTGAGAGGGGGCTTTACCCTGTGGGTGGTAGCGTAAGAGCTGGCCACTGGCAAGGATACACAGCCCTCCGGTCTCCTTACCCCTTGGCAGCGCTGATAGTGGTACTTCAAGCCATAAATGCTGGGGAACTCCAGCCAGCAGCCTGAATTAGGACATTTCACCCTAGAGTGGGCTTTGAATTCGTCTTTCCACTGGTTCATCAGGGGGAGCTGGGAAAAGGAGAGGCAAGAGACATAGCTGAGCGAAGATCATTGTATGCCTGGGTGCGCGCCGGTGCATCCCCAGGGGGCGGGGGGGGGACACGTGGGACCTCCGATCGTTCCTGTCCACCCCTTCCCACCGCGCAGCTGCAAAGTGGACCCCAGGGCTGTGTCTCAGTGCAGCGGTGCTCCCTCCTGCGAGAGGTGCTGGGATGGAGCTGCGTGCTGCAGGCTCTACAGGCTAACGGTTCCTCCCGAGAATTTACCTTGCCATGCCTCCCAGAGCGCAGGCACGCTCCCAGCCAGGCTGGGGAATAAATCAGGCCAGAAGTCGCCTGGGTGATTTAACCACCCCACATTTCATCTAGTCAGTAAATCACCCCATGCCCATGCTCTCATGACAAACTGCTCTGTGTGTTGTCCACGCTACCGTGCTGGAATTAAACTGCACAATTCTGCGGGGAATAAATCACCCCTTTGCCAGTGCTGCCGGATCATTAGCCAAACTTGATGTGGCTGCGAGAGAATCCAGCTCATCTGGGAACGGTCCTGGGAAGGGTAGGCTGGCAGGGGGGATGATACTGTTCCCCACCAGGGCTTTGGAGGATGCTGGGTGCTGGCATGGACGGGATTCAGGGGCCGAGATCTTGCCAAATCCAAGATAAGGCTGCTCTGAAGACTAAACCAGCAGGAAGGCAGGTTTAACCCCAGAGCGGGACTGGCTGGAGCGCGCAGTGCAGCAAGGCGCGGAGGGCAAGCCAGAGGGAGCGAGGCGGGGAGAGCATCGGGGATCGGAGCGTGCGGGGTCTTACGGGGATGTCTTTCAGCGCCTGGTTCTCGGCCTTGGGTCGTCCTTTCTTCCTGCCTTCAGTTTTGTCACTCGTTGCATTTCCTGCAAACAGACGCAGCGCACGTCACCCACTGTCCGGCCAGCCGTGCCGGAGGAGCCGCAGTCCCGGCAATCCTGCTGCCTGTCCGGCTCCCTCGCTCTGCACGAGTCTGCCTCGGCTCTGGGCTGCTGTGTCCCTGCCCTGGCTGGGATGGAGATTCCCCTTTGGAAGGCAATGCCAGCTCCTCTGCAATTCGGTGCACAGCCCCTACACCTGCAGTTATCGGCACGGGAGACGGCTGCATCTCCTGGTGTTTGCTGACCCCTCTCCCTTCATTTACACAGAGCAGTTTCAGCACAGCTGAGGCTTGCTGTGGAAAACCATCCTTCCGCTTGGGTTGGAAGAAATCCTTCAACAACTACGCTACTTAGCACAAGAAATCTGCGTCTAGGCCAGCAGGCTGGGCCCTGGGCAGGCTGTGGAGCACAGAAATCCGCCATCCCCTTCACAGGGCCAGTGGGGCTGGGCAGCCCCAGGGCTGCAGGAGGACACCGGCCCAGGGGATGCGACGAGCACGCGGGGAGCAGCGGGGCTGGGGACAAGGACAGGGCAAGGAGGTGCTTGGAGGACTTGGATGGGGAGGAGAAGCCACGGGGACACCTTCACGAGGGGAAATGGCTCTGCGTGTGCTCAGAGCAGACTCTTGTGGCATCCTGAGCACGAGCTGAATGCCAGCGGGGCAGAAACGTGCCAAATTCAACCAGGCACTGCAAGCAGGGGAGACGACGAAGCCTCCGATGTTGCGTGATGGGACACGCCAAATACAAGCACGTTAAACTGCCAAGCCCCAGGCCAGACACTTCGGCTCACAACAGCAAACTCCCCGATTCCACCTACTTCACACCCGAGACGGATTGAGCAAAGCGGTACAAACAACACGACAACCTTCACCGGGGCTTGTACGTGGGGGCTGAAGGCAGCTCACCAAATCAATCCACTTTTGTATCCAACCTCCCACCACTCCACGCAGGAACAGAGCACCCTCGGTCACCCCACGGGTCGGGGGAGCCTCGGCAAGATCCCGCTCCCTTCGCCCAGCACTGTCCCCCCACCGCTCTGTGCTCCCAGCAGGCCTTAAGCTGCATTTTGAGGGCTAACCTGTAATTTTAAGCGATGCTGGGAGTCAGCGTAACCTAAAGACGAACGGGACAGATGCGAGCGGCCAACGGGAAACGCTGTGTACAGAAAACTGAGACTGAGATCTGGGAGGGCTTAATGAATGGGTCTGAGAATAAAAGCCATTTGCTATGAGAACAGAAGGCAAAAAGCATCCTTGTGAAGGAAAGCCCACAACAACTAGGAGGGGATAATCGAGATTAAAAAAAAATGAACTCAACCTGTAAAACACCCTTCTCTGATGAAAATCAGAGGAGGAGGCTGAAGCTGAGCTGGCAATCCCTCCAGCTCCTGAGAAACCAGAGCTCAGCTCCTAGCCTGGCGCTGGCTGTACTCAGAAGCCAGTCCAGGATTTTTTTGGAACAAAGGAGAGAGATCAAACAGAAAGCCAACCGCTTACCTACAAATGCACTACCAAAACCACATACTCCTTTTTCATGCCTTCTGCCCCAGCAGCCAGGGGTAAAATAACAAACAAGACAGTTGGCTCATTTATCTCCAGTCCCATGAAGTCACGTCAGCTGGTTTGCTCCACTTTGATACCCATGAAAGCGTCCCTTGGTGACACAGCATCCTTTGGGAATCCCTCTAGCCTGGAAGGCCTCATCTGCAGGAGGTGGTGACTTTTATGGACTACATGAAAAAGTCCTTAAAAAGCCACTTACCTGCTTGCCCCTGCCCCCCCGCAAGGCTCGTGGCCCTACGAAAAGGGGAGGATTTTGCAAGCTTGGCCCCAAACCGTGCTAGTTCTGGAGCAACTGTGCAGGGTTCATTCAAAACTCTTGTAGTGCCTGTGAAGGACGCTTGTGTATCCCAGCTGCCCTCTGCATTTTGTATTTTCTCCACTGCTCTCAGACCACGCGCTCAGGCTTTTTCTCCATGCTGATGTAAATGAGCGCCTCACCCCGCACGTGAAGCGGAGCTACGTTTCTTGCACATCCTGGGACTCTCCGAGCTGGGAGTTTATGGAAAACCACCAAATTATACAGGACTTGCAGCAAGAGCTCACAACACTGCCGTTACCACCTTATTGCTCTCCCTGTTTTCTGTTTTCTCTCATAAACTCTTCAAAACACTCCAAATTCGAAATGGCCCGAACAGCACGTGCCCGTCCCTCTGGGCAGTTCCCCCCGAGAGCCCGGCATGTCCGGGGCTGCAGTTCGCACACTCAGAGACAGCTCTCCTCTCCTTTTCATAACTTGCACAAGTTTCAAAACTTTCGGGGACATTTCATGCCAAACAAGCGCACAAGAGCACCCAGCCCAGCCACCCCTCAGTGCCCTCACTGACCAGCTGCTGGCTGGGGACAGCGATGACAGGGACGGGAGGAGCAGAAATCGCGTCTCCTCTTCCAACATCCCACTCCTGGCTACAACCCGCCGGCTCTGCTAAACCCTGGCCTTTATAGGTGCTCGCAGGAGACACAAACCCGACGGCACTTGGTGTCATGGCTGGCACCGTGGCCGCGCGCCCTTGCCGCAGGCTACCGTGGTCGTGGGCCGAGTCAGCCGGGTGGAAACGGCGTGCTCTTTAGAAGCAGGGATGGCTTGCCAATGGACTCAAGGCTTCTGTGGACCAAGACCTGGCTTGGAAAGGATGCTCCCTGCACCAACCAGGCTGCTGCATCCGAGGGGGGGCCAGCAAAGCGACTTCAGGAGAGGCCCCCGTCTCCCCAGTCCGCACCAAGCCTAATTTGCCCCAACAGACAGAACCCCGGCAGACGTTTCCACCTCCAGCACTTTCCCAGGGAGAGCAACAAAATGTCTTCACCACGGAGTGTCCTTTGCTCCGCTTCACCACTTTCAGTCCATCTAAACCTGAAGGAAGGGCTGAAAAAAAGGGCTTTTCTACTTTTAAAGGTGCTGGTAAGATGTGGCACAGGGAAAAACACTCTCTGGGACGCAGGTATGCTCCTGCTGCGGACAGCTGGAGTTCATTCCCCTTAGCAATAACTTACACCCCTCTGTTAGCAATTACGGCTTCAACCCCCTCAAGGGAACAGAGGCATTTGGGAAACATTTAGGGCACACGCGTTTCCCTGCGAGGCCGCCGATTTTGGGCGCCTGGTCTGAGTCACATCTCTGGAGTCCGACCCTCACCCTGGGTGCAGGCGGCCCACGGCATCCAGGGCTGCCGTTAGCAAGGTAAAGGCAGCGAGAGGCTCTCCGTGCCCGCAGCAGGGATCTGCCCAGCATAAGCAGACAGGAGAAAAATCTCCTTGGGCCTGGAGATTCCTGGATAGAGAAATCAGCTATCCATCAGAGTGACAGCCCTTAGCAAGCGGGTCCCCCGGGGCTCGTACGCTCGCAAGCCTCCATCCCGGGGGCCGCGACACGGGAGACAGCAGATGGTCTGAACTCATTTAAGCCTTTCCATCCTTTGATGTAACACTTAGCTACCAACGCGATAAATAGGCGGCAAGACACCCATCTCATTAAGCCAGACGCACGCCCCTCGAAAGGGAGAGGCCATCTCCATCCCTCCCCTCTTGTTCCCAGGGACCGGCTCCCTGCAGCTCCGAGGGTCTGGGGCTTTTTTGGCTCAGCACAGCCCTCACCGGTGGGTCGAAGCAAGGAGCAGACGCACGCCGAGACCCGACGTACCCGCACCCTCTCGTTCTGGCAGCTGCCGCCCCAGCCCCTGGGCTCATCCCCTCTGCCCCATCCACCTCCACAGAAAGAAAAACCCAGTTCCTTACCGAGCTTGGGCAGCTCTGCCGGCGGGTTTATCCTTGTCTCTGTCCTGCTTTCCTTGCTGGCAGCGGGTTTGTTAGAGCCTGCAGTTTTCCTTCCACCTTTACAGGTATAGGAATCCGCCATCTCTGAAAGAAGCAGGAGAGGCGTTAAAATTCAATCCTCGCAGCCGGGAGGAACACACGCTGAAAGCAAGGAGGGCTGCTGGAGAGGGAGGGAAATTAGAAAATTATCACACAGCTTAAAGGTTCCCACACAGAGAAGAAATGGGACGCGTTTCCGAGTATTGGTTCTACGGTCGAGCAACGCCATAGACATGGCTGAAAAGCTGCTTTCATTATAGGCAGGTTCCCCCTCCACATATAACAGCAAAGACTTTATTAAAAATTATGGGCTGACTTTGCTCACAGAAGTAGCGAATAAATGGCTTTTCCTCTTCGTTTATTTCTCTGCTTTCATTTAAGACACCAAAAGAAAAAAAAATAGTGAGTTTTAACGAACAGATGTAGTGATAAATTTCCAATTTTCCTTATTAATGGGGAACTGTTATAAACTGAGAATTGTTAATGTTATCTGAATTTTCCGTATTAATAATTCAATTTGGCTTCTCTATAAATAATGAACATCAGGAATTATTGCAGAAGGCCCAACCTCGCTCCCAAGGGCAGCGGGCAGCAGGACACCCCTCCGCTTTGGCGGTGCCAGGACGAAGCCCACGGCGCGGCTGGCTCTCCCCTGGTTGGTTTCAAGTGCCTTCCTCCCCTCCCGACGGCGCAAGCAAAGGCACATCTAGGATGGGGGCTGCACTGGGAGACACCACGTACAGCCCCGGGGCAAAGGAGCCCTCCAAGCCTCCGAAACGAGAGGATCAAGCCCTTGGGAGGTGATTCCCCAGACAACCGTGACCCTGAGACCTCGGGCAGGACGCGATGCTGTTGCTCAGCCAGGCACCGGCAATGCAACTGAGGAAAGTGCCAACCGGCGCCGTCTTCACCTCTGCTCAACACTTCTCTCCCACACACACGGGTTTTTTAAAACACAGATTTGACTCATCACCCCCCGTTCCTCCCATGAGGTCACGTTTGCATCGTTTAACTCAACGGAGTTGATGCCCGGAGCATCCAGACTCATCCCGCCTGTCCTCACGCCCAGAGGAACGGCAGGGGCCAGGGGAGCACCTCCCGCGCGCCCGGATTGCCGGTCGTGCCATCAACACGTGGGACATCAGGGTCCAACAGTCCTTTCCGAGGTGCCCCTGGGGACTTTCCGCATGGGAACGGGCACTGCGCATCGTGCGCAGCCCAGATGCTCTGCAAAGACCTGGCAAAAGCTTCCGGCACGCGTTTGGCTGGTGACATGTATGTGATTGCACGGACACAAAGGTTAATGGGACCAAGTAAGAAATTCCAGCCTTGGCAACAGGTTCCCTGGCGTTTGGTGCGGACCACAAGGATGATTTATTCAGCTCATTTGGGCTCTTTTGGTGGGAGACCTGGACAGGAGCCGCAGTCTGACGGTCAGTGGCTCCTTCCCGGGGACGGCTAGTCTCCGGAGCAGGCACAGAGAGGGATCGCTGCGGCCCCTTCCCAAACTGCGGCTCCACCCTCACCCGTGTGGGCACTGCTACTGTCCCCGATCCTCCGGGGACGAACACGCCAGTCCCCTTCCCTCCTGTGCTGCCTCCTGCCACCTCTGCTGCTCTGAGCGATCCTCGGTCGAGTTGCTCGAAGAAAAAAGCAAAGGGAAAAAAAAAAAAAAAAAAAGAAGACTCGCAAAAGACCAGCGAACTGAAAGCTGAAGACAAGGTCTCTGCGCTTTGCAACAGGGTAAAAACCAAGGGGAAACCCACACAGCTAACGCGTTCATCCAACCTGGGATGGTGCCGAAACAGAACCGTGCCGTGGCTTCGCCCCTTGGGCTGGGAACACATCCCGGCGGGAGACGGGAGGGAGAGCCAGCGCCAGGGCGAAGGCCGAGCAGGACCCCCACGCCGAGTGGCGGCCACCAGCACGCTCGCACCCCGAGCGGCACGGCGCCCCGGCACACGCAGGCGGGGCTGCCGTCGGACAGGCGACGGACCTCAAGAACCTCCGTGTCCGCCTTGCTGGGCGGCTCGAGGATGACTCGCAACGGGTGACAGGCAGGGCAGACCCCGTCGACGGCCAAGGCGCCCACCTCCTGCGCCCTGAACACCCCACGGCAGCGCACACCGAACCACGGGAGCCAGGGCGGTGCTGAGCATCACCCCCCCACGCTCCCTTCCCGAAACCACCGCCGTGTTCGAGGTGCCTGGCTCAGCCCTGCTCCCGCAGCCGGACACTTCTCATTCCCCTTAAGACATCTGTCCCCTCAAAGGGATCCTTTCTGGCCAGCTTAGGAGGTTTCGAATATCTTGTTTTTCCACACCAAATACTTCTTTGAATTTTTTTTTTTCTCCCCCCCCTTCTTATTTTTTGGCGAAATGAAAAATAAAAATCCCCAAAACCACTTAGCGAGAGCCAAACTCCACTCCCTGGCCACCGATACAACCCCAGGGATCCCAGAGGAATTGCCCCAGAGCCAGAGAGCAGAAATCAGCCCATTGTATTTTTTTCTGCAGTGTCCAAACCTCTCACTCGTTTTTGAGTAACGCATGCTGAAACTGGGCAACAGCCTGCACCCTTCCACACTATCGTTATGTTTTTGGTGAAAACCCTTCTGCAGCTGGCAACGGGAGGAGATAGTGGCAGGTTCTGCCTGCGAGCGGGGCTAGGATGCAGCATGGGAAGGTCGGGGCTGGCAGTGCCTTTGCCGATGAAGCCTCCAGCACTTTTTAGGTAACTTTTTAGAAGTTTGTGACAGCGCTTTTGAAGCGGCCCACTCCAGCTCCGGGAAAAAAAGCCCGTGTCAACGCAGGACCCAGCGCAGGATGAGCAGAGGCCAAGCCAGCAGTGCCGGGAACGGAGGGGTGAGGAGCAAGCCCGTGGCTGTGGGAAGGGGGGAGCAAAGCCTGGGAACCCACCACATGCTCCCGAGGCACCGGCAGCCCTGCCCAGCTGGCAGGGCCGCACGCTCCTCTGCCGGGTTTGACAAGGGATGGCAACGTCCCAGCCACTCGCCGCCCCGACAGGCTCCTTCCCTCTCTGACAGATCCCTCCCGGGGAGCTGTCAGGCTCTGCAGGACCGGGCACAGCCCTGAAATTGGGCACAAACTGGAAAAGGGGAAATAATACCAAGTACAAACGCCCGTTCATGACCTGGGATCGGGTACGTGGGAGCACGCACACAGCCAAGGATGACTGTGACCCTCTTGGCGCCCAGACATCCTCACGGCTACAAGGTGGAAAGTCACCCGTGGGTCCCCACCACAAATTCTCCCGCTGAGATTCCCATCCCGGTCCCATTGCTACGGATGCACCGTGCCAGGCACCAACCGGCCCGGTCACCTGTCGATCTGCTCCACTTATCATTAATAATTTACCAACTGCTCCAGATGTAGGCAATGCCAAAAAGGCAAGCGAGCTGCCCGCCCCTGCCCGCGGTGCCCGGCACAAGCGGTGTGCCGGGCAGGATGCAGGCAGAGATGCGACGAGGCCAAAGCGGATGACGGACACCAAAGGGCACCACTGTCCCGTTGCTGCCGGAGGAGCCGCGCTCCTTCCCACGAACTCGAGACCGAAGCGCCGCGGCGGGCCATGCGCCGGGAGAAACTTCCTGGGAATAAAGATGGGGAAGCGGCTGGAGAGGTTTCCTCGGGAGGGAGCGGAATTGCCCTTGCCGGAGGTTTCCTCGAGAGGGAACCACGTGGCGGGTGAAGCCCTGCAAGCCCCTGCCTCCCCGGGCACGCCGGTGAGCGGGCGGCTCCGGAGGCGCGTGGTGCGGCCCCACGCCGAGCGAAGCCCGGCGGCTGGTGGCTGTCCCCGGCGAGGCTCTCCTGCAGGGAACAACTCCCCCCGCGGCATGCGGCCGCCGTGCTCCCGCCGAACGGCGCTCTCTGGGCGCGGGCGAGGGTTTTTGATGGTGTAAAGTTTCTGTTTGAAGCAGGTTAGTGAGTCCCTCCCGCTGGCCTGTCCCCCGGCCCAAAAGAAAAGGGGAAAAAAGGGAAAAGCACCGGGAAAGAGCCAGACCTCGCCGTGCCGAGGCGGGGAC
>VZTL01023725.1:119403-131654 GCA_013400535.1 Scopus umbretta | reverse complement strand
TCCTTACCTGCCCGCAGGAGCGGTCTGTGGCTCCGGACAGGAGGGATTCGGGGGCGGGGGGGGGGGAAACGCTGCTTCACCTTAATGACAGACAGGGTCATCAGGATGGTGCCTGGGTTCGGTGGCACTGTCACCGGCCCCTGGGCAGGTCAGGACGAGCGTTTGCAAATGCCCAGAGGAGAAGAGCTCTGCAAAGAGCTGGTGGGAGCGCAGAGGGCATGGGAGCGAGGACGACTGGGCACCGGGGCCGGGGGGGGACGTGGCACCCAGGAATCCCCAGCTTCACCCCGGGCAGCACCCAGCACCACCCGGCAGCATCCCCAGCTGCTCCCACCCGGCCCCTGCATCGGCTCCCCCGTCCGCCTGCAAACGAGGACAGATGAAGGACGAGCTCCTGGCACAGCTTCCTCCAGGCCACGGCACCCTCCCCGCGCATCCACCCTGCCTTTGCTCCCAGATTTTCCAGCTCCGATGACTCAGCTCCCTTTTTAACTCACCAAGTGGAGCCAGGTGCTGGTGGCTTGGCCCCACTTTTAAATTTTTTTTGGCTGGTCGGGCCATCTTATTTGCTACTGATAACGTTACCTCCTAGGACGCTGGAAGACAGCCCAGTCCGAAGAGAAAACTAAAGCTCCCTAAATAAGCTCCGAGGTACGGACACGAGCCGCCGGGTGCTGGGATATCGCCCACGTGCATAATGCTTCACCGTCCTGTGCACGGCTCTGAGCCGTCCTGGGAATAACCGTGCTTGGTTTGTCCGCAGGGCTGAGCCCTGCCTGTCGCCTTTTCCTTTTTTCCATCTCTTTCCCTGTGAACCATCAGGCTCAGGTGGGCAAAAGTTTGTCTGTCCCAGCGGTTGTTTTGCTAATTTTCCTCCAGCCAAGAGCCACGTCTGCTGGAGGAAACGTCCCATCTCTGCACAGAAATGTATTCGTGAAAAAGAAAGAGAAAGAAGAAGGAGAGAAGCCTCGGAGTGGCTGGGAAGCTGTCTCTTCGTATTCCAAGCGCATGGTTCAGGTCTCGTATCGGCGGTGCACAGCCCATCCCAGAGGTGCTCGGTTCACAGTGTTGGTGCAATCTGCCAAACAGACGGATCAGCTAGGAGACATTTCCAAAAGAAGCTGGAACAAGGCGGGAGAGGAAGGAATAAACAGGCTGTGGGGTGGCACATTCCAGCTCACCCACTGCCAGCCCTGGAGAATCCTGTCCCTTCCATGCAAAATGCCACTAACGGATTTTGTGCTGCGCACCGCAGCCCGGCCCCGTGCACCGCAACCCGCGCACCGCAGCCCGCGCTCCGCACCCCGTCCCAGCCCCGGCGTGGGCTGCGTTCGCATCAGCGACATGCAGGTGGGTGCCCCTGGCTCGGGCGGGCAGCCAGCCACTGCTCCTCCCGCCCAGGCGGCCGCAGGAGGGGCGCAGCCTCCCCAGGGTCGGGCTTTGTGGCCTTTCTCCCCTCTCAGCCTCCCGCCGGCCCTACCTTGGCTGAGGAGCTGCAGGTTTCGGACCTCCTCGCGCACCTGGAGCTGCAGGACCTGCTGCAGGACCTCCTGCCGCTGCGCCTCGTGAGCGATGCCCATGCGCTGCAGCTTCTCCCCGTTCAGCCGCAGCAGCGCCCGACCTGCGAACACGGTGTCGCTCAGCGACGTGGCGGGGACACCGTACAAGCGCAACTCAGTGGGAACAGGCGTTCACGCGGGAACAAGGAGGGGAAAGGGAAGAAATCCTAAAATGCTCTTTCACCACCAGGACCCACAGGGATGGAGAAGCCTCGCAGGTGGCCCTGCTTTCGGGGATTGTCGGGTGGCAGCTTGAGGTCCCCAGCCTCAGGACAGGTACTGGCTTCGGCAATCACGTAACCTATCCCCGCAGGCAGGAGCTTTCCATTTCTCCGCTCCACCTCCCACATCAGGAGATGTTTTTCCGAGCGCGCAGTCCCTGCTTGGGCTGGCCGTCCTGGGGGAACGGGGGTACCCATCAAACCGCATTAGCGTTGCCTCCACCGTCCCCAAAGAGCCACTCTCCTCCGGTCCGGGGGCTATTAGACGAGGATTTACAACCAGCTTTTGTCCTTGTTTCCCAGCGTACATTCGCTAATGCTGCCTTTGTTTCCCATGCAAGGGCTGGCCGGGCTCTTGCATTAGAGCTTTGCATCCCTCGCGGGCAGCTCCAGCGCTCCCTTCCCCGCTGCTTTCTCCCGGCCCTGGCAGAGCTCTGCCCGGCCAGGCACACGTCGTGGTCAGACCGGGATGGTGCTCGTGCATAGGAGTCAAAGCCAGAGTCCCCAGGGGGCACAGGGGAGGGAGCAGGTCCTAAGTGTCCTCCAAGGACTTGGCCGGGAGTTGGATTCAGACCTGGAGGAAGATATCTGCAATTTGGACTCCAGCGGAGCAGAGATCTTTCCTCCTCTGTGAAGATTTTCAGTATTTCAAAAACTATAAAAATGTTCTTATTATATTAATCTAGGTGAGGAGATTATATTAATCTAGGTGTGGCCCATTTTACGAGCCACAATCTCCTCTGGGCAGTTTATGCTCATTTTAAACAACCTCCAGCCTGTCCCGGAGCTCACCCCGGTGGCGGACGCCTCCTGCCCAGCCCGGGTGGGTGTCCCTGTGCCGGGTGCCATGGGGCAGCTCTCACCCTGGCTGCATCTCCATGGGGAGAGGGGACAGAAATGGGGGGCACGTCTGTCTTCCGAATCACGAACCTCCAAACAGCTACTTCTCAGGAGCACATGCTAACAGCAATTAGTATCAGCAATTAAGTGGGGGTGTCTACCATACCTGTGATGGCATGGTGGGAGAACGCCTCAACGTAGATGAGATAGTTGTGTGGGCAGTGCTTCTTCAGCCATTTGCACACATCCTGCTGGGTCCAGAGCACCACCGGCTTGGCCAGGCTGCCCAGCGTGGGGCTGGTGTGGTAGATGCCATAGTGGTCGCAGGCACGGCCCTGTGGGGAGTGGGAGGGGAGGGGGTTAGTGGGGTCCGGCCCCATGAGGAGGAAAATGCCGTGGCCGGGAATTCTGCCCACAGGCACGGGGGAGATGCTGGTGGGTGGCACGGGCCTGCGGTGACACCGACAGACTTTGGCTTTGCACCCTCGGAGTCCCTGGGCTCGCGCTGAAATAGCAGCATCAGAGGAACCAGTGAGGGAGGTGAGGGGAGCGGGGACGGGAGGCCGAGGTGGGGGTCCTGCCCCACATAGACCCACACCCGGGAGCCCCCCAGCCCTCCTGCTGCAGGCAGGAGCCCCAATCCCCCTCCCCTACGCATCTCCCAGCCCAGCAGAGCATTGCACGGGCTCGGGAGACGTCCTGGGGGGTCCCCAGGGTCCCCCCCTCACCAGGCAGAGAAAGGTGCTTGCTGGCAGCTCTCAGTGGGGATGGAGCCAGCGAGGCCGCGGGGGGCAGCAGGCTTCGGTGCAAAGCCATCCCCACCAGAAGTCGGTACCAACGCAAAGCCATCCCCACCAGAAGTCGGTACCAACGCAAAGCCATCCCCACCAGAAGTCGGTACCAACGCAAAGCCATCCCCACCAGAAGTCCCCAGGGAAGCAGGCAGCAGCCAGCTGGTGCCCTGGGGCAGCAGGGACTCTGCCTCTCCTGCTCGGCCTCCTTCAACACTGAGCTGACTGGCCACGACGAAGTCTTGCAGCCTCGTGGGTGTCTAAAGCCACCTCTGAACCCCACAGCTTTTTCTTGGCGTGCTGCCTGGAGACACCCGAGACAAACTGGGGTTGCAGTCCTCAGCACCCCGATGTGCCCTGGCCACCCCTCACCTCCTGGAGACCTCTGCCACGCACCCCTGCCCCTTGCCCGGACTGCCCTGTCCCCCCGCACCGGCTGCTCCCTCTGGCACCGGCCACCCACCCGGCCTTGGTGCCCAGCAGCCACCCGCCTGGTGGCAGGATGGGACCAGGACCTGCAGAGCAGAGGATGGAAGGGGAGAAGCGGTGCCCACAGGGAGATGGGGCTTGCCTGCAAGCATCCCTCCCTCCCTCCAGCTGCCTGCTGGAGCGGCCGGTCTCGCCCCGAGCTGCCGGTGGCTCCCTTTCCTCGCCCAAGTCACAGTGACTCCAGCCTCACGAGGTCTTTGCAGCCTGGGTTTGTCTCGGTACGGAGCCAAGCAAGTCTTGAGCTGTCACGGAGCAGGGGGACGAGCCCGCTTCTCCCGGGCGGATCCTCAAATGGCAGTGGGGCTGGGGGATGCACAAATCCACCGTTTCCTGGTTTTAGCTCCCACTAAAAGAGAGATTGGTGAGCTCTCCGCTGCCGGCGATGCCGAGACTTCATCCTCTAGCAGCATCAGCAAACATCGCTCCTCCAAAGCAACTCCCTGTGCCTGAGCTGTCAGGACTGTCCCGGGCTGCAGCAGGAGGGGACCGGATTGCCAGGATCCCTGCCGGCACGGTCCTCACCCATGTCCAGGACACGGCAGGGGCATGGCAGAAGCAGCAGCCGATGCGGGAACATACTGGCATGGCAAAGGTCGACAGCGCTTGGGCCGTGCGTATACCAATGCCGACCTGCATGTGTGAATATTGGCTAATTAAGCATGCCTAATAGAGGAGCGGAGATAATTAGTGTGACAGGGACTCCAGACATCCCGCAGTTACTGAAACTAATGACACGTCCCCGGGAGATGCCGAAGAGGGGGTGGTGGAGGGCAGCTCGGGGACATCTCCCCTGGCCCCGTGCTGGGCACCGCTCACCCCGCGGAGCCCGGCCAGCCTGGCAGGAGCTGCTGCCTGCGCCCCGAGGAGCCTTTGGGCTTGGGAAGGGACCTTGCCCCAGGGCAGGCTCACTGGGGGCACTGGGCAGCGGGGGACATTCGAGCGAGAGGGAAGAAGGCGAAGTTGGGAGACAGAAAATTAATGACCAAGGACTCCATCTCCGAAGCAGATGGCAAACAGCGATAGACAACGCGCACAATTTGGTTCCCCAACCAAACCGACCCCCCCCTTTGGGGGAACTCCCCGGTAGCTGCCTGCCCCCCCCAGACACATCCCCGGAGTCGCCTGCCCTCAGGAGCAGCCCCAGCCTGCGCCGGCTGCTCGGCTCCTTCACACTCGGTTGAGCACGCCGGAGAGCGTGCTGTGGGGAGGAGGCGGCGATTTGCTCTGGATTCACTAACGAGCACTGATGAGAAGCGGAGGGGCTGCGGAAAATAACAGCCAGCTTCCCGCAGCTATTATCCAACTAACCCTCTGAGGCACGGGGGAAGAGGCGACAACCAACCTGCAATTTCCCTGGGCATGCTCATGTCTGGAAGCGCTTCGTCCATCAGGCACAGCCCCGCGCCGGAGACCCATCTCAGCATCCCTAAATACTGCGCTGCCGGCTCCGGGCACATCATCCCCCGTGGTGGGCAAAGACCCCCCGGCAGGTCCCTGAGCGAGCCTCTGCGCTCCCAGGGTGGGAAGGGGAGGTGTAAGGAATCAGCGGCTCGTTTTCCAGCCGGCTGAGCTGGGCTGTCTCTCTGATAAACTCTCAGCCGTGAATATCGAGCGCCGGTGTTGGGGAGAGCAGGCAGGAGGGCTCGGAGGCTGCTCCCGTCGGGAGGCAGGAGGTGGCTGGGGGGAGCTGGGTGGTGGGAGCCGTCCCCTGGGAGCGGCAAGGAGCTACTCACATCACCTCCCTTCTCTCAGGCATTTTTTCTTGCTTACGGCAAAATGAAAGCCTTTCTCCCCCCACCAAATCCCCCTGGGAGGCATAGAGAGGCAGAGGAGGGAGAGCCATGATGTGCACAGCTGGCACCCGCAGAGGCTGGCGTGTCCCCGTGCAGGCAGCGCTGTGCAGGCAGCGCTCTCCCCATGCTTGAGGTGCAAGAGGAAAGGGGCCACCGGGGTGCCTGGAGGGGCGATGGGGACGAGAGGCACAGCGCTGCCAGGGCAGGGGGACCCGAGGGGCTGCCGCTCCTCCCAGCACCACAGCGTGACGGTGGGACCGTGCCCGTCCCTGGGCGACCCTGCTCCCCTCCGATGCCGAACCAGCCAGGCCCTCGAGATGGAAAAGCATCTCCATGTTGGCCGCTGGGAGCCGGGCAGTTTGATTTCCCCTGGTTTCTTTCCAGCGGTCACTGGCTGGATGGGCTGCCTCTGAAGACAGCTCCCAGGGCGTTATGAAGGGGTTAGGAAGCACCAGGAGCTGCTCACTGGGAAGACGCTCCTTCCCATGGCCGTGCAGAGGCAAGGCAGCAGGCAAAAGACTGGAAACCTTCAGCTCACAGCCTCATTAATGCAATAAAGTTCACAATTTCTGGAGATCAATGGTCCAAACCTGGCTGAGACATACCCAAGCACTCAGGGATTTTAAGGCATTAAAGGTTCTGGCACATTTACTGTAAAATTGCATTAAGTCCCAGCTCCAGGTGTGGAGGGGAGGTGACGCACAGAGCTTGCCCCAGCACAGCCCCAGACTGATGACAATAATTAAATATACATATTTATATATATTATTATAATTAAATGCTCAATAGTCATGAGGACTTTCAGGAAAGCAGGATCTGAAGGCCGGATCCTGCAGAGCAAGAGGAGAGGCTTCTGCAGGGAATTGATGGGATGGGGGGGACACGGCGGCCGCGTTCCCCTGGGCAGCCCCGGGGCAGGGGCTGGGGGTGCAGAGCAGCCCGGCAGGTACCTGCGAGCCCTCGGTGCCCGGCTGCCGCAGGAGCTTGATGGTCCGGCCACTGTCGGCCCGCTGGCTCCGGCCGTCGTGCCAGGTGAGGCTGCTGCCCGGATTCCTCTGCAGGCGGTAGCTGAGGTTTTCGGCCGAGACCGTGTGCTCCAGGAGGCTGCGGCAGAAGCTGAAGTGAGCGGCGGCAGCTGCGGAGGGAAGAGGGGTGAGAGATGGGCACCCAAAAACGCCTCTTCTACCCCACAGGACCTGCCGAGCTTGGCTGCACCCCCCCATTCCCAAAATGTCCCCCCTCCTGCCTTCCTTTCCCATTGCCAGGGATAAAACCCATCGCAAACCCTCTGGCTGGCACCGGGAGCTGGCAGGCACCGACGAGATGTTTGCCCACACAAACCCCTCGCGAGCGATGCTTGTTTTGACACCCGCCTGCCGAGCAGACGTGGGGACCCGCAGCGGATCTTCGCCACGTGGTTATAACCTCCTGCTCATCACCGCCGCTCTGCCATGCGAGACGCCGGGAGGGGGCAAAGGGGAAGAGCCACTTTCCATGAGGTTGACATTAAACTGCTGCCACCGAGGGATGGAGAGCAGAAAACCCCCACCCTGGACAGCCTGATGGAGAAAGGGACGCGGGTTGGACCCCCCGGCACAGACCGTGGCTGCTTGGGGACGGCTGCTGCCATGCAGGCGCACAAGCCTGCACGTCCAAGCGATGGCCAAACACGTGCCAGCCCATCTATGGTGCCCCACAAAGAGCCATTTACCCTCGATGAGGGGTTTTTGTCCCTCTTCCCTTGTGTTTTAATAAGCTGGGAGTATTCGGGTTGCAATGAGGATGCA
Organism: Scopus umbretta; assembly: GCA_013400535.1. Taxonomy (NCBI): domain Eukaryota; kingdom Metazoa; phylum Chordata; class Aves; order Pelecaniformes; family Scopidae; genus Scopus; species Scopus umbretta. Next base: position 124,174 of record VZTL01023725.1, on the reverse strand, counting down.
AAGATTTCCTTTGGCGGGGGGCTGACAGGACCTGGCTGCTGTGGGAGGAGGATGCAGGGGTATTAGGGGCTCAGGCGCTCATCTGCTCCGGATAAAAGCCAGCTGGCTTGACATAAGCAGGACTGATCTGCAGAAGCAAAGACCAGAGCATCCCCCAGCTCACCTGCTCCCATCGCAGCAAAGCAGCAAAGCCATGCAAGTCATGAAACCACCGAAAGCGGAGCAGCGCCCGAAAGAGATCCACCTCCAGGGGTAACCCACCCAGGGAGAGCAGGAGGGCTGGAGAAAACCTGCTGCAGCTCATTTTCATAATTAGCGGGTTTTAAGAGGGAAGAGTTTTCAAAGAGACCTCGCGAGCACACCTTCACACAAGAGGAGACCAACTGGCCAAAAGAAGTCAAAATGGAGCAGAAAACAGTTGTTGATGTGTCCGTGTGTCCCAGGTTATCCAGACCACATCACACTGCCTTGCTCCTTAAACACCCCCAGCGACAAGCGTTGCCATGGGGAAACTGAGGCAGGGGACCCAACCGACGGCTGGGGAAGCGGTTTTACAGAAAACAAGCTGCAGAGAGATCCGCGGAGAGGCTTGGGGTCGAGCAGAGGCAGAGCTGGCAGGGGTGGTCTCTGCGCCTGTCTCGGGCGATGGGCATGTCGCTGATGCCTTCCTACAGCCTCAGATGCCCCGGACCCGGTGGGCGAGGACCGCAGCAGGTTGTGCTCCCTCCAGCCAAGGATGCTCGAGATGCTCCCGGCTGTCCTGCCCCCCGGCACCCCAAGCCCCCAGCCCTGCCGCGGCTGTGCTGGGCTACCCCGAGGCGAAAATCCCCCCATCCTGCTGGCCGTTGGAGGCAGATATGGACCTGGTGGGTCCGGAGGGGCTGGTGCCAGAGCCATGTGCTTTGGCTGTGCCAGGGCTTCCCCAGGACTCGCTGCAGAAAGGCTCGGTGAGGGAGTGGTGGGGAATGGGGCTCTGGCCACTGGCGGGACATATATCCATAGGGGGCTATAGAGCATCTGGTGCCAGCAGCAGGACGTGGGCATCTACGCTCTCCCAGCAAACACGGCTGGAGGCGAGAGAGCCGAAGGGAGAGCAGATGGGAGAGAGGGGGGAAAGACGAAGAGAAAAACAAGCCGAGAAGAAAGGCAGGGCTGGGAATGCTGGCGGCACCACTCCCCGTTGGGGGCAGGCAGCTGCCGCCCCGGAGCCCCGAGCCTCCGGCAGCTTCTCCGCAGCCTCCTGCTCCCCCAGCCCAGCCCTTGGCTCCCAACTTTCCCCATCGCCCGGTGGCACCTGACATGGGTGAGGGTAGGGGGTGCTGAGCCAGGGCACAAGGGAGCATTTCGAAGCAAGGGAAGGATGGGAGCAGAAGACCCCGGTGGCAGGGCAGCCCCTGGGCTGGCTCCACACAGGGACACGGGGGTGGTCTCCGACACGGGCTCTCCTCTCCTTCCCGTGCCCTGCACAGGAGCAGCCACAGCAATGCCCCGAGCACCCAGCGCCCTCCATCCCCTCTGCTCCTTTTCTGCTGAGCCAGAGGCTGTGCCCGCCGGCCGGGGATGCACATCCAGTATCTTCCCCTCGCCCCGCCGGCCCCACAGCCCCCCGGTCCTGCCCTGCAGCCCCCCGGCCATGCCCTGCAGCCCTGCTCACCTGGCTCGGGTGGTCCCTGCGAGCTGCGGATGGTGGAGACGCAGCAGAGGGATGGCCGGCCCTGCTGCATCTCGGCGGGAGGAGGGATGTGCTGGAGCGCTCGGCAGCACCGGCTGTCACGAGCACGGCTCCATCCCTGCCTCCCTTCATACCTCGTCCACACCTGACTGACTCCCCCGATCGCCTCCCTCCTGCTGCCAATAAATGGTGGCTGCACGCTCGCCCTGGCTCCGGCGCTGGGCAGCCCCCAGCCAGCCTCGCACGGGGAGGGGGGGTGAATTACACCCCTTCCCCGCCACGCCGTGGGCGTTTGATCCGGAGAGATACTCAGCGTTTTCCCCGCGTGCTCCTGCCTAATCCCGCGGCAGGGCCAGCTGGCACCGGGAAGGATGGGAAGTCTCAGGGGCTGCTGTGTGTGATGCCGGACCCGCCGGGCATCAAAGCACCCTGGGGCTGAGCGGAGCCGTGGCAAGCTCGTGCGTGGCAGCACCGGAGTCACCGGTGACTTGGGGTGTTTGGGATGCAGGAGGCGTTGGGGAAAGAAAAGAGGGATCGCAGCGATGAGCATCCTTCCCGGGGAGGGGCTGTGGGGCTCAGCATGGTCTGCTCCTGCACCCAGCCAAAGCTGTTGTGGGTATGGCCATGCTGGGGGTCTGGGCAGAAGGGGGGTGCCCGCAGCCAGTAGCACGGGGCGGTGAGCAAACGCTGTGCTGAGCGTGGGGAACGGCACCTCAAAACGGGGCCGCGGGAGCCTTCGGGCCAGCCGAGCCCCAGCTGGAGCAGAGAGGGGCGAGCTTGGCTCTGCTCCCCAAGTGGCTGCCGTGCCCCTGTCTTTCTGGGTCCCCATGAGCTGGACCGTGGTGCCTGCAGCTCATCTGGCAGCCCCGCGCGATGGACAACCCGCCGCCTGCTCACGAGCTGGGGAATCGCCACTGGCTCCTTTTCCCTCGGTGGCTCTTTGGTCCATTTTGGGCATCTCTCCAGCCACCCGGGACAGGCAGAGGGGGAGGCCAGGGGCTGGGTCCCTGCAGGGGGACCAGTGGCCGCCTGCCCTGGGTGGTGGGACAGGGGCTGCGGCAGCGGCAGGGATAGACGCCGCTCCCTCCCCACAGCCGGCATGCCGCCGCTCCCTGCCTTTCCCTCTCCAGACACTTTTATGGCTGGTGAAACGTGAGCACTGGAGAGGCTCAGAGCAGCAGCAGTCACTGCTGGGGAGAGGGATGGGAAACCTCCCAGGGACAGAGACCCCGGGAACAGAGGCCTCGGGGACAGAAACCTCGGGGCAGGACGTGGCAGCATGCAACCAGCCGGAGGGTGAAAGCATCCCCAGCTCGGTCCCGAGGTGGGCACGGGCCGATCCCTACCAGCAAACTGGCTTCGAGCTGACTTTCCACAGGCGCTGCCTGCTCACAGGTGTCAGGGACCTGGCCCGGGGGAAGCGGCAGCAGGCAGCCAAGCTGCAGGAGGAGCAGGCAGGGGCAAGGAGCGGAGAGCCCAGCGCCTGGACAGGCAATGCACTGCCCGCATCCAGCTCCCTCTTCTGCCACCGCTTCCCAGCATGGCCTCGGGGACATCCCTGTGTCTTTGACGCCGTCGCGCATGCGGGCGTCCCACAGACCTGCCCTCTGGCTGGGGACGTGTCTGCCCGCTGTTGCTGCGGGGGGCAGCCAGGCTTCCCGGGGTCAGCCAGCCTTCCGGGGATTAACGGCGGTCCCTGGGAGAAGCTTGGAACGAGTTTCGCGAGCAATGAAATCTCTTTGTCGATTTGTCTGGCTCCCAGTGTCTGGGAGGGAAAGAGACATTTAGCACCAAATGGGGCGAGAGACTTGCCAACAGTCGGAGAGGGATTTGCAGGGAGCTCGTCGTCCCTCCTGTGCTCCTCCAGGCAGGTGAAGGGTGGATGAAACCAGGGCTCTCCAGGGACCCCAAGGACAGGGAATCCACTCTGCTCATGGAGCAGCTTTGCGAGGGACTCATCCCGCTTTCAGTGGCATCTGCATGAGCCACGAGCCCGGCTGGCATTGCCATTGCCCTGGTCCCCTCTGTCCTTTCCACACAGCTTCACCCTGGTGCGGGGCAGAGCTGCTGCTGGGGCTGGCAGAGCCCCTGGGGGGACAATGATGCTCTCTGGGACCCCCTAATGCATGCGATCTTTGAAGCCGTACCCATAGGATGCCCTTATGGACCAGATCCCACCCTGAGCCATTCCCTAAGACCTGCTGGTCCCGAGGAGGATGAGACCACATTCAGGGAGGACTGACATTCCCCCAAGCCGCTCCAGGCTCCCCTGGGGCATACTTGGCCCAGGCCCTGGCTGCTATGAGCATCGCCCCAGCGTTCCCTCTGAATTCTCCGCTTGCGGAGGTGAGATGGGAGCCCAGCTCGGGGACGGAGCTCAGGCCAACGGCTGCTCACTGCTGGTGTCTCCTGAGGAAAGGGAGGGAGAGAACAAAAGGCAGATGCCCTTTCTGTCCTCCCCGTGCAGCAGGGTGCCCTGGGTGCACATCAGGGGAGCGTGCATGGGCGCTGCCTGCCTGCCTGCATGGAGGGGCAGGCAGCCCTGCAACAGGGGGGCCTGGGGCACAGCTTTTGGGGGGGACTCTGTGTGTCTTTGGGGGTGTCTGTGCTCCTGAGTCCCCCATGGGTACTGCCAGGAGTTCCCCGAGCACCCCAGGACAGGGATCTCTGTAGGGTTGGGCAACCGAAAGAGTGTGGGGTGAGGGCAGCAGGCAGGACCTCAGGGCAGCTCTGGGCAGAGCAGGCTCTCCCGGCGGGAGGCAGGCGTGGGAGTCCACAGGCAGGGACGCTCCTGCCTGCAGTGAGCCCCCTTCCACCTCGACACGCTCTTCCCGGGGGTCCTGCCCTGCTCCACCACCCCCCGCCCTGCCCTCACACCTGCACCCCCTTGCTCCAGCCAGATTCCCCAGTCCAATCCACTGGTACCCCATAATACTGGGGTGTGGAATGGGGACGGACACTCCCTGGGATGTTGCGGGCAGCAAAGGGGGAAGTGGAGGGGCAGAACCCCGGGATGGAGGGGGCAGCACCGGGGGGGTGATGGAGGGGGCAGCAAAGCGGGGATGGAGGGGGCAGCAAAGGGGGGATGGAGAGCAGACC
>VZTL01023725.1:99320-109323 GCA_013400535.1 Scopus umbretta | reverse complement strand
AGCAAGCGTGCGCGTTGGCGTGCGCGTTGGCGCGTGTGTGTTGGCGCGCATGGCAGCATGTGTTGGTGTGCGCATCGGCGTGTCTGGCAGCGTGCATGTCGGCGTGCGTGGCGGCTCGCGTGGCGGTGCGCGCGGCAGCGTGCATGGCAGCACGCGTGGCGGCGTGCGTGTTGGCACGCGTGTCGACGTGCGCGGCNGCCGCCGCCGCCGCCTCTCCTCCCGTCGCCTCCAGCGGCCCCGGCTCCGGTCCTGCCTCGCCGCCGTCCCCGGCACCATGAACAAGAAGAAGAAGCCGTTCCTGGGCATGCCCGCCCCCCTGGGCTACGTCCCGGGGCTGGGCCGCGGGTGAGGCGCCGCCCGCGCTGGGGCCCGGTGTAGGCCTTCGCGGGCCCGGTGTAGGCCTTCGCCGCCCCGGCTCCCCTCACGGCCCGCCCGCCCTCCTGGCCGGGTCCCAGGACGCCCCCGGGCCCCGTTTCGTGCCTGGCTAGTGCCTGTGCCCCTGCCCCGTCCGTCCCCGTCCCCTCGGGGCAGGCCCGAGGCCCCGCGCGGCCTGCTCGACTTTTCAAGCGTTATTCCTGCCCGAGGGCCCGCGTTGCTCTTCAGATAGGCGGCTTTTTATTTACATGTGAACCTGGTACCGGGGTTAAGTTCCTGGGTGCTTTAGACGCCACGGGCTGGTGGGAGATTGTGTCTCTCCGGGTTTATGACTGTGTGTGTACGTGGGGCCCCGTTAAGAACCATTAAATCTGGGTGCGCTCCTGCTGGGAATGGTGACAGGGTGGGTGCCAGGCATTGCCCTTTGCTGGGTGTGACTTATGTTTGTCCTTTGCTTGTTTGTTGGCGCCCTTATGCTGGGGCGATCCTATCGATTGTGCCCTGGGAAATACCGTCCCGTTGGAAGTGGGGTTTCTGGCGAGCCCCCATCACCCCGGCCCTGCGCCCGGGCCCCCACCTTGTAGCGCCTTACGGGCAGGGTCAGCTTTTTTATTGTGTCTAACCGAAAGACACAGTTGAGAAGAGAAAGCGTGTCTCGGTACAAGACGGATGGTAGAGCGGTGAGCCGGGTGATCGCAGTGTCTTTGTTGATAAAGTTCTCCCTATAAGAGGACAGTTTTTCCCCCAGGCTTTATGAACGGCAGGGATGGGGACTGGCTGATGCCATTCTTGCAAAAGAATGATATTTTTCTTGTCTGTTCTAAGTAATAATTGTGACAGACTGCCTGTGTAATGAGCAGTGGGGTTGCTGTGTGCTAAATAGCTGCTCCTCGTTTGTCAACACAGAGCTACAGGTTTCACCACCCGCTCTGATATTGGCCCTGCACGTGATGCCAATGACCCCGTGGATGATCGTCATGCTCCGCCAGGGAAGAGAACTGTTGGGGATCAAATGAAAAAGAACCAGACGGCTGATGATGACGACGAAGATTTGAACGACACCAATTATGACGAGGTGAGGAGATTTTCGTCATCCTGGAGACATTTTTCCCCAAGTGGAAGAGGAGTCCTTTAGCTCCCCGGTCTCTTGCTGTGAAAACCCATATTAGCTGAGGTTTCAAGGCCAGAATTTCCTGTAGGTTTGCTACCAGCACTTATTTCTTTTTTTTTTTTTTAAATTGAGACCTCATTATACATAATGGCATCGTGCTTGCAGGTTTCTGTTTTGCTGTTGGCCCAGTATTGTGGTTTAATCATCTATACTGAGCCCAGAGAGTCTTGGGTAGAGAGCCATAAATAAAATATTACTTTAAGTACTTGGGGGTGTATTTTCTATTCTCCTGCATAAATGCAAGCTAAGCTCTTGTGCTTTGACATATATTTGTCTTTCTGTGGCCTGTGTAGTCTCTTGTGTTTAAATCCCACTTTGGTGAGTTAAATGTTGTGGTGTTCTTTTTGTTTGCTTTCGGTAGTTTAAAAAAAAAAAAGTGGTTAATGGAAGAAATGGCCTGTCTCTACTGGGATCTCATGTATTGCTATATATATTTAGTGCCATAGAAGCACTTTTGAAGCAGCTTTGCTTTTGAAATGGTGTGGGAGAATACACACTAGGGGTGGTAGAAGAAAGCTGCTTTTACTTAGGGATGTGTTAGTCTGCTGCAGTGCTGTTGGAAATAGCCCACTCATGCATTTTCGTTGTTCTGGGTAACTGCTGGCTGTAGCAGGAGCGTAACAGGAGCTTTAAACTGAGAATATTGTTATTTGTTTTTTTTTTTTTTCCCCCTCTGTCTTCCCCTTTCTCTCTCCCCAACACCAAAATTCTTAGTTCAATGGGTATGCTGGGAGCCTGTTCTCAAGCGGTCCCTATGAAAAAGATGATGAGGAAGCAGATGCTATTTATGCAGCTTTGGATAAGAGGATGGATGAACGCAGAAAAGAAAGAAGGTAGGATAAATTACATCACCAGGGTGGCGTGTTTTCCTCTTAGTTTGTGCTTTAGAGTTTTCCTCTACCTCTTCCATTTTCCATTTCAGATTTTGTCCTAGTCTGCTAGGTACTTCCTCAGAAGCGTACGCAGTTTTTATTTGTTTTAATGCCATACCTTTGACCCGGTGGCTCCAAGTTTTAAGGATGATGAGTATTTTGCACAGCTTGCTCTGAGAGTTGATCTGGTTGAATTGCTTCGCTGTCGTTAATTCAGATTCACTGTAGTTCGTTAAGATGATGTGGGGAGATGCTGAGGGACTGGTTTTGACACACCACGTACTGCCCAGCACACTGGAAATTGTTAGAGAAGTCGTGTAATGCAGGTGTCTGGTAAACCGGTGAGTGTTACTTAACTTGCTAAACTCACTACCTGGTCTGCAGGTAAGAGGACCTTGAAGACTGAAGTTCACTTGGATGGAGACGGCTGGTTTTACACTGTAATGGTCGTATTTGATAAAGACATCTCTGTCATAGCGTTGATAATCTAAGCTTGGCAAAGAATGTTTTTGTGGTACCTTAGCTCTGATCAAACACATTTTTCTGCAATATCAGCGCTTTGTTTATTTGCTGAGTGTTACATCGAGCATAACCTCAGTACTCCTTTTCCTAAGGGAACAACGAGAAAAAGAGGAAATCGAAAAATATCGTATGGAACGACCCAAAATTCAGCAGCAGTTCTCTGACTTGAAAGTAAGAAAAATAACGTTGCCTGAAATGTGACTTTTATCTTTATGGCTTACGGGCAATAGATGTGCGCTCTGCATTTCTTTGTTCAGATGTTGTGTGGTAGCAAGCAAGTACTTTGTTACTCTCTGGATTAGAATTGCTTTCTGTGGGGAAAAACAAGTAAGCCGAATAGGAAGCTGGCAGCTGGTGGTGCGGCAGCTCTTCCCGGTTTGAAGCCCTCTCAGGGAGGGCAGCATAACTTTCCGTCAGCCGCAGTTACGCAGTTCTCGACAGCGTAAAAATCGGCTCGTACTGATTTAAGCCACAGCGGTGGTGGAATCTGCAGTAAGTGATAGAGCAATGTTGTCGCTGCCGATTGCGGCATTCAGAGGTGCACTCGGTTGATGGAAGTGGGTGTTTATGAGCTGCTTTGTAGGGATATGGGAGAACACAGTGATTCTGCCTGTCGAGCACTTTTCTTGTGGATACACGAGGTAGTGAAATTCATGCAAGTTGTGATACTAGGCTTTTGTTTTGTGCTTCATTGTGACTTCACATCAGTTCTTGAGAAGGTGCTACACTTCTGTCCTGGAGGGGCTGATAACTTGTTGGCATTGGAGTAGTAGTTGAGCAGGATCTCCTGACTCTAAATCTTCTTTTTAAATAAAATGTGGTGTTTAAGCTATTGTCTAATCATTAGTAATAAACCACTCAATGCTGCAGGCACTGAGATTAATCTGAATATTTGTAGCACTGCATTGAATAACAAAATTGATTTGGAATTTCAGTCTGGACTAAAACTGAATTCTAAGCAAATGCATCTAATTCTTTTGTATGTTGGATCAGAAAAGAAAACAACTGACCTTTGACCTTTAAGTGTTTACTTGATCTTAAATTCTTTCCAAAAAAACCCCAATCTAATAAGGAATTAGAGCAGTTAAAAAGAGCACATTTCTACAGCAAATAATGATGACAACTCCTGTTTGAATAGCGGAAGCTAGCAGAGGTCACAGAAGAAGAGTGGCTGAGTATTCCAGAAGTTGGTGATGCCAGGAACAAGCGCCAGAGGAATCCTCGTTATGAGAAGCTGACTCCTGTACCTGACAGCTTCTTTGCCAAGCATTTACAGTCAGGGGAGAATCACACTTCTGTGGACCCACGCCAAACGGTGAGTACGAAAGCAAACCCGATGAAGATGTGATCCACACTTTATAATGAGAGATGAGGGTTACACTGTGCGTTCAGTGGTGGGATTTGGAGAAAAGAAGATAGCTGAGCAAAAAGCTTGGTGTAGTGTCTGAGTCTGTCAAAGGAATTGCTGGGTGTAAAATTCCTGCGCTTGCCCGAGTCTTTCAGTACATACCCGTTGCCAGGCAAAACTCGAGGGTAGACAGGGAAAGATTGGTTCTCGTGTTGAGAAAGTGTTTCTTTTCTTTCTCTCTGGTGTAGAATGGTGATAATGAGTTTTGGTGAGCGTAATCAACATCCGCTTCTGTTATAAGAATATTTTGCAGAAATGGAACAGAAAATAAAGTTCAGTTTCACCTAATGGCTTGCTCGACCCTGGAGCAATTGCGTTAAAAAAGATTTGCCTTACGATCACCTGAAAATTAAGTAGTTTAGCTTGTTGCTACAAGGCTGCAGGCTGCTGTGGTCATAGAGTTACAGGAGAAACTAACTGGACCTGAGCTGGCACCAGAGGTCTGTGGGACTTCTTTGTAGATATTCTTGTTTAAATGTGCTAGGTTTAGTTGCTTCTGCTTGAATTTTTCATTTTCTTGTTGCTTGTTTCACTGACTTGACTAAACTTGAGTAATTACCTACAGATTTGCAAAGCCTGTATGAGAAACGTTTTGTGATTCAGGGAAGCCAGCGTTTCAGAAGTACCTATGGTGTTTTGGCATCTTTGTCCTGTAGCCACTGGAGAGGAGCAGATCAGCCAACAGCCTGAATTATTTCTGAAATCTGAGAAAAGATTTTAGGAATGTATTTCTCTCACTCTTGTTTTCAGCAATTTGGTGGATTGAATACTCCGTACCCAGGGGGCTTGAATACTCCATACCCAGGAGGCATGACACCAGGCTTAATGACACCCGGGACAGGCGAATTGGATATGAGGAAGATTGGCCAAGCCAGGAACACCTTGATGGATATGAGGCTAAGCCAGGTAAGGATGTTGGAAGGCAGGATCTGTCACAGGTATACCCGGGGTTGGTGGTGTGTTGCTATTTAAGACCTGGTTTTAGAAAAGTCTTTAGTTCTCTTGCGTGTTAGAAGAAACAGCTCAGCTGTGAAATAATTTTGTGCTCCTCCTTCCCCCCCAAATCTCATGCCCTCTACACTAATAGAATTTCCTGAGAAATAACAGTTTGTCCTGGAAGTCTTGGTCAGTGTGGGAGAACAGACTGCCCTGTTATACCAGAGGTGGACTTCAGGCAAACAGCACTGCTAGTTTTACCAAGGGAAGCGTATCTTCTACCCTGTGTAGGGATGCAGGACAAAATGCTGAAAAATACTACTCCTTGTTGTTGACTTCTGTTCTTTTTCATTGATTTTTCCCATCTAAATCTGGTTTAAACTAAAAAGATGGGCTTTAGCTGGCTGGGGCTCTGAGACGTTTTGGTGACCGAAAGCCAAGCTGCTTGTTTTCTGGATTTTCAGTTGCACTAAATTTCTAACGATCAAGTTGTGTGTGTTAGAAGTGGAAAAAAGCTAATAAGCAAGGCTTTGAGTTTTCCTCCTTCCTTGGTTTCGGCAACAGACGGATGTCTAGGTTTCTTGCATAGCTGCAGTGTCTTTCCCAGCCCTTAATGTGTGCGGGCAGACTGTGGGGCCGTGACTGGTCATTTCAGTAGTGCTGGCTTGACTTTCCCAGGTGTCGGACTCTGTGAGTGGCCAGACTGTAGTGGACCCGAAAGGATATTTGACAGACTTGAATTCGATGATTCCCACACATGGAGGAGATATCAAGTAAGTTTAAGAAGGATTAACTGATTTATCCTCTTAGTAATGGCTGTGATCCTGCATATAAATGGAAATCTGTCTGAGTGGGTGGCTTTCAGCTAGCATTCAATTTGTTAAAGATGCTAGGTGAGTTTTTGAGGATGAATTCTTTTACCATGAGATCTGGTATAGTCTTTCAACTGATGTATTTACCATCTGACCTGGATGCATCAATTGTGGGGATTGTTTCTGTTCTATCCCTGGACTAACATGCCAGAGTGACGGCAGTGTGTGGCTGCCTGCCAGCCAGGAAATAACCTGGTTAATTGTACCTCTGTGCTGCTGATTGAGGCTTGATTGACAACCTCTGAAAGCCTCTTTAACGTGAAGTTTGACACCTGTTTCATAAAGAATTGCCATTTAAGTCAAAGCGATATGTGCAAACGTTGATGCTAATACTTGACTTAAATCAATGCTTGTGCTTACCAGCTTCTGACTGCAAGTGCCCAGCTGTAATTCCTAAAAATCTGAGTTAAATACTTAACCGGTTTTCACTGTGATCTTGCTGTGTTAGTGTATATTTGTAAGCTTGTTTTGGTAGTATGTAATTTGTGTCAGCAGTATGGAAACATTTGAGGTCGCAGTTACTGTGCACGTGAGCGTGGCTGCGAAGAACTGACTGTAAAGCACTTACTGATTCAGGAGAATTGTTTGCTAGCGTGCTGAAAATTTTCCTGCCTGTCTTTCCTCCTCCTTTAGCGATATCAAGAAAGCCCGTTTGCTCCTGAAATCTGTACGAGAGACCAATCCTCATCATCCTCCAGCCTGGATAGCTTCAGCCCGACTGGAGGAGGTCACTGGCAAACTCCAGGTGGCTCGAAACCTCATCATGAAAGGAACGGAGATGTGCCCCAAGGTCAGAATCGCTTTGCTTCCCTGCTGATCCTTGCAGGGCAGTAGGAAAAGGTTGTCCTTGCGAGCAGCAGCATCTCTCTGTTAAGCTTGTATCAGGCTGCATCTGATAGAGCTTCACTGTCTGCGGTGTTAAAAGAACACATATTTAGCTAGAAGCTCTAATTCTAAAATTCTTGTTTTGATGTAAAGGAAGATGGTTTCTTTTTCCTGACAGAGTGAAGATGTTTGGTTAGAAGCTGCTCGGCTTCAGCCTGGGGATACAGCCAAGGCTGTTGTGGCCCAAGCTGTCCGCCACCTTCCACAGTCTGTCCGAATCTATATAAGAGCAGCAGAGCTGGAGACAGATATCCGTGCAAAGAAACGCGTCCTTAGGAAAGGTAAGAGCTTCTGCAGGGTCAGGGAACAAAATCTGAGTCTCTCTTTGTATTGCATTGTAAGTTGTTCAGGATGGTGGTGTTTCGGGGGGTTTTTTTGCATCCTTGGTGAAAAAACAGTTGCTAATAACGTGTGCCTTAATGGTGGAACTTGCTGCTCTTGAGTCAAAGAGCACAGTTGTTAAAGTCTTTGTAAAACATCCTTCAGCGGAAAGCTGCTGTTACTGAGCAATTGCAAAATGATATTTCACTTACCAAAACCAATTCTGACTTGATCAAAGCTAGATAGGTAGATGGAAGCAATTAAAAAATGATCCTCTGAGGAGAAAAGGGTGTTTTAACTATCACCTTGTGATACACTTTGGGAAAGATACCGGAGTTTGAGTTCCAGCTTGTCTGTAGCCTGTTAGCAACCACAGCGATTCCTGCTGGAGGAGCTTTGGAGTCGTTGGGGTTCCCGTATCATTGAGCCTGGTGGGCCTTGGGGTTTGCTGTGCTGTAGCAAGTTCTGTGTTCTTGACAAACGGCTTTTCTCTGTGGTGCTTACCTAAAACCTTACATCTTCTGTTGTATTGCACTTGGAGATTTTCCTCTTTTGTGGAATTACTGTCTTTTCCAAATAATGATCTCTTTAAAAGACAGCAGTTTGTCGTGTTGTGCTGAACCCAGGTCTTCCTTGCAGGTTCATAGTATGAATTCTGTGATTACTTTAAGTTGCTGTGCCAGTATCAGTAGAGGTTAGATCCTTCCCGACTTTAGTCTAGACAGGGAAAGGGGTCTGGATTTAATACATTTATTAAATCGTTGTGAAGCGGTCTACAGTATTGAATGGCTTGGCTTCAAAGGAAATAAATTGCCTCCTACCTCTTGCTATTGCATGTAAAATTGCACATCTCTGGTGAAATGACCTCTTACTGCATATGGATGAAAGGCACTTAAAGGTTCCTGGGTTTGAAGTTGTAAGAGTTCAGATATTAACTGTTCAGTAGCTTTTTTTTTTTTATTTTCATTGGCTAAGCAGTGCAGCATGCTGTGAAGCGTTGCTCCGGTGACGCTGTGTGTCCTTCTCAAGAGCTGTAATAGGTGCTGAACAGAAAAAACACTTACATGAGCAGAAATGGATTTCTGAGTCCTGCTTGGGTAGGAGAGCATCTTGTGTGAAAGCAGTGAGTTACGCATTACGTACTGACTTTTGCTTTAAACGTTGTTTTTGTGAAGACAAACCATCTTGCTTTGGGTTTTGGAACCACCTACTTGATCTCTGATAGCAAGCCGTTAGTGGAATGGAAAATGATTTGTCATTCTCTTCCCAATTTCTGCCTGCTAACAGCTTCACAGTGCTCCTCTGCTGCCTGGGGAACATCAGTAATATGATGCTTGGAGCTGTTTGCATATACAGCCTTAGGATAAGTGGCAGTTGAACCCATTATTTCTCCTAAAATAAAAAAGACTTGACTGTCAGGTAATGTCACTGAAGTGTGATCTTTCATAAGGTGTTTCTCTCATCTGTTGGCTGTGTGCATTCCTACCATCCAGCAGAACCTCTGGCGTTTTTAAAGCCTCTCTCTGACTCGAGAGCCAGCAAGCTGAGTGTTTAAAATGCATCTTGAGGTGTAAAAATCGAACGCTCTATCTATGGAAACGTGTTCTGTCCTGCTGAGTGATGCTTTCAGCTCTTGCAGGCCTACATTATTCACTTAAATTCTTCAGAAAAAATCTCCTGCTGCTGCAGACTCGAGGAGAAACAGTTAATGCCCAAGCGCTCGGTGCACGCTGTTTGTAAATACTCTGTGTTTCTGTGGAGCTGGGGTGTGCTCTCAAGCTGAGGCTCAGCAGTGTGCCTCTGCCTTTGCGGGAATGCTTAAAAGAACAGCCTTGCCCAGAAGCCTAGCTAGCTTCACAGCAGGTTGAGGTGCCTCTTCCCACCCGTTTCTGTAGTCCTGCAATTATCTTGCTTTATTAAAGAAGGATTTGCTCGGTCCTCTGTTACTGTAGCACGTTTGTGTACAATCACCATGGAAGCAATGAAACTACTACTGCAATGCGGATAACACCAGTAATCTGTGGTGTAAGTTGTAGTGACAAAAAGCTTAAAAAAAACCAAAACCCTTTGGTTTCTCAGTGTTTCTTTAAGATAGAAGGTTATGAAGAGACAGACTGAGCAGAGCTGTTGTTTAGACTTTAATGTTTCAGTCATATAGGTAACTCTTGGACAAGATTAAGGAAGCCTTAAGGACTCTTAATTAGATGGAGCCTGTATTGAATTCCTGAAAGAACACTTCGGATTCAGTGGCTTAGGGTGTTAGTGTCAGCGATACCTTTAAGCTTTTATGCATCCTCCTGTTTTATTTTTGCATAGCAGACCAATAACTTTTTGGGAAGCTCAACTGGGATCCATTAAGCTGTCAGGAGATGCCTACGGGAAAACTAAATTGTGAAGGGACAGTTTCAACATGTAAGGAACAAGATTGTGTTATTAGTTAGTATTGAAGATGCTCCTTCTTTATAAAAGGAGACCCAGCATGATTAGGCTACCCAATTTTGAAGATCCTACATATGCTCATTTGCTGAGACTGGAGGCTTTGCTCAGCTAGGTGTTTTATTGAAGAGGATGCAATTACAGCCTGTAAAAAAAAAAAAAAGAAAAAAAAAAAAAAAAAGAAAAAAAAAAAAAAAAAAAAAAA
>VZTL01023725.1:75199-94620 GCA_013400535.1 Scopus umbretta | reverse complement strand
TTTGGAACAAGAATCTTTGCTTTTGATGCTGTTCACCCATGTTTCCCAATGGTGGCTGTCTTTTAAGCCCCTTATTCTACCTGAAAAGTGTGTTTTCCAGACGAGAGAAAAAAATAATCAGTAAGATCAAGCCAGCTTCATCTAATAATTCTGAAAAACTTCCTGTCTCGGTTCCTACTAGGGTTTGTTAAGAAGAATGGCTCTTTCCGAGACAAATGAGCTGTTTGTGTGCAGGGTCTTTCCGCAAAGGCTATCAAACAAAGGTGTCTGAACAATGAGCCGTTTGTGGAACCCTGATTTCGGAACCCTTATGAAAAAAGGCCCCACCCTTTCCTCGTTATGAAACAACTTATCAGGGTTTACAACGTTGGACTTTGCAACAATATTTATAACATTGAGTGATAGTGGCAATGGTGTGTGAGAGCTCGCCTTTGGCAGTATTTCAGGTGATTGTAACTTGCTCTTTCTTGTCTCAGAGAATCCTTGGAGGCTCTGTTGCAAAGAGCTGTTGCTCACTGTCCCAAAGCAGAAGTGCTCTGGCTCATGGGAGCCAAATCAAAGTGGCTGGCAGGAGATGTGCCAGCAGCCAGAAGCATTTTGGCCTTGGCTTTCCAGGTGGGTATGTCAGACTTGTGTGACGGTGTTAAGTACGACTGGTAAAGAGTACAGAGTAGGCTTTTTCTGTCAACACCTGATTCCTGCGGCCTTTCAAAATGTTGGGGGCTTCTACTGTTCTTTGATTGTTTTATGTGGCAAAATGTTCTCCTGTAAAATAGCAGCAAGCTGGCAGCAGGAGTGTATTACTACTCTTTTACTAGTACCACACCAGGTTCTGAGTTCGCAGACCATTAATTTTACTGTCGTGGCTCCCGCCAACCCCAGTCATGGATCAGAATCCCCGTGTGCTGGGTCGTCTGTCTCCTCCGTAAAAAGGGTAGAGGTCTGCCCTACTTAATGAGGTTACTGCATTACTTTATGGCTTGGACCAAACCCACTAATCCAGAGAAAAATGAAAGGAATTGTCTGCTGGATGCTGGAAGAAAGATGGGCAGAGCAATACAATTCTAACACTGGGAATGAGGCTTAAAAGCTAAGTGACAGCAAAACCAAATGATAGGTCCTGAGATGGAAGGTAAAAGATATTTGCTTCCTAAATATGTTTTTGGTGCTTTTTGTTACCATCCTGAAGACTTTTTGACATGGTTGCCACTGAAATGACTTTTACTGGAGGAGTGTTCACAGACCTCAGCTGGGAAATGCAAGCTTCATTTTTTTTTTTTTGCTCAGGCGTAATAAAATGAGGGTCTCGTTGTGGCAGTCCCTGTGATCTTTTCAGTGTTTAAACTGGAAGTTCAGAAGATCAAGCATTAATGCTTTTCAACAATTGAGAAGCACCCAACTTCTAAACTGGCATATATCTTTGTGTTGCGCATCTGTTTTGGAGAATTTCTATAAACTTCAAAGGTCGAAGAAGATAGGGAGGAGCTTGAGCTGAAAAAAACCCTAGTGTGGATTGACAAAGCTCTGATTTCAATTTTAATCTGGATCAAACGAAGGATTAAATCTGCTGTTGATTCACTGTATGCATTTGTCATTTTATGTTCTTGCAGGCCAACCCCAACAGCGAGGAGATCTGGCTGGCTGCCGTGAAGCTCGAGTCAGAAAACAATGAATATGAAAGAGCAAGGAGGCTGCTGGCAAAAGCTCGCAGCAGTGCCCCCACGGCAAGGGTAAGGATGTGCGAAGGGTGGAGAGGCTGAGACCTCTCTTGGCCATGGGGGAGTTGAGGAGGAAGGAGAAGTTCCTTCAGTTCTGTGGCCTTAGTGATTGACCAGATGGCTCCCTGCCATTGCCTATTGCAGGCATGTGGCCGCTTTGCTGCAGTGCTTCTCCAGCGAATTGCGACACAAAATCACGGCATGACGGGAAAAAAAGGCTAGGATCAAGTGAAGGGTTTTGGGTTGTTTTTTTTTTTTTAACACAAATGGCAAAAGTCAGGAAATTCCCAGTTTACAGCTGTTTGTATAATGTTCATGTTGCATAAAAGCCTGTCTTGGAAAAAAGAGAGAGAAAATACTTTCACAGAAGACTCACTTATGCTTGCTGTGCTAAAGACAGCTCTGGTGGAGTTTGTGTTTAAAGTTACACTCTTGTGTTTATCTCTAGAGTTACTTCTGGTATGATAAACTTCGTTGATTTTCAGCTGTTCATACAGAACCATTTTAACTTGTCCAAGTAAAAGAAAAATAAGAAAAATTAGTTTGGTTTTCCCCCCCGGCCCCCAAATCTGTGCTTCGTCCTAGATCTTTTATGCTGTCCTCTTCCTCTTTTGTCAGTCAGGGAGCTTCTCTCCAGCTGGCAGCTGGGACTGGTCTCGGACTTGATGCCTCTCTTGCAAAGCCATGGTGGGGGGAGTTTGGGAATGTGGAGGACGGGGATCAAAGAACAGTGAAACAGCCTATAATGTATTTCTCACAGCTGTAACTTCCATGTGTAGCTGGAAGAAAGGCATTTGGGGGCAGAAAAGTGTATGTACCAGTTTGTAATTAGCAGGATAACAGTTGCAACTTGAAGCCATGAGTAAGAGTAGGTTGTCTTGGTAGCTTGGATCTGAGGAGGTCAGGTTGTGCTGAGGAAGCAGCCTCAAATTTGTTAATTGGTTGTGCCCTTAAAGCTGTGCTCTTTGTACAAATATTACACAAATGTCAAGTCTATGCTAATAGGTGAGATATTGATTGCTCACGGTGTTCCAACTCCTCTAGTATTTGCATTTACCTTTCTCATTGTTATCTGTACCCACTATTATTTAACCCTGGTATTTATTTATGTATTTATTTATTCTGCTTTAAACTGCAGCTAATCAATAACATTCTAATGAACGCATGAAAGTGGGAACCCACTGCATGGACGGAGTAATGTTTTTTTAGTGGCTGCTAGTGATAACAGCTCTGGTTTGTTCTCAGGTCTTCATGAAGTCTGTGAAGTTAGAATGGGTGCTCGGGAACATTGCTGCAGCCCAGGAGCTTTGTGAGGAAGCCCTGAAGCACTATGAGGACTTCCCCAAACTGTGGATGATGAAGGGACAAATCGAGGAACAAAAGGAGCTGGTAGAGAAAGCACGGGAGGCTTATAATCAAGGGGTAAGGTGTATGTTATTGCATGTTTGCTTCGTGTTTCTGGCATGGAGAGATGCCTGTCTTTGAATCAAAATGGAGAGGGCTCTGTCCCTGACTAACTGAAGAGATGATTTCTGTTCTCTCTGTCATTGGTTAAAATTATAACAAAACACAAAAAATCAGGACCTTGAAATAAGCAACAGGAATTTCTCTTACCTGGTATCCATGTGCAAAATTCACTTTCTTGTTTGAGAGAGTTTGCTGTATGCTCGACTCCTCCACTGGTAGGAAAAAAGTCATTGCACAATAATTCTCTAAGACCTCTTAAAGGCTAAAAAAGCAGAACTCTTAAAAGAAAGGCCTCCTTAGATACACACAGTAAAAGGAGGTGGCCTACAGAGCCCTCCTGTCTCTTTTAAATGGTGTCCTTGGGTATGAATGCTTCTGAAACTCATCAGCCATGAAAGTCGTAGGGAAGCAGGTTTCTGTCAGTGTCCATATCCTAACGACTTCCCGGGCTTCGAAGGCAGCCTGTTTCCTGCACACTCTGTTGCTGTGGTTTGGTGATGTGCAAGAGCCCTCCATTTCCAGATGGAGCACAAATTGTAGGTGTGTTAAGGGAGGTGTATTCTTTCTCTTGCTGCTGGGGTAGCTTGGTCATTGTTGATGTACCCGACTGTTTTGGATATAGGAGAAACTGGGCTTCTGTATTGTTCTGTGCTGTTAGACTAACTAGGAGAAATTTGAGCAACGTAATCAACTTTGTCTCTCTTCTCCTAAACTCTTCAGGAGGATGTAGGGAGGGAGGTTCTTTCCTATAGGCATTCTAAGATTGGTTTTGGGGGTTTTTTGTTTGTTTTTTTTTTTTTTTCAAATTTACATATTGCCATAATTTTTTTTTTTTTTTAAACAGTTGAAAAAGTGCCCCCATTCCATACCCCTGTGGCTTTTGCTGTCCAGGCTGGAGGAAAAAGTTGGGCAGTTGACTAGAGCAAGAGCCATCTTGGAAAAGTCTCGCCTAAAGAATCCAAAGAATCCAGATCTCTGGTGAGTTGTGTGGAGATGAACTGAAGCTGGGCTACACAAAGCCCAATGCATTCTTCAGGCCAGCTATTTTACATCTCCTCAGCCATTTGAGCCTGGAACTTATGACCATGCCCATCCTAGAGTTTCTTCTGGATTAACAACTTTTTCTGAATATCAGAATTACTTTGGTGATCCTGGCTAGTATGTAGCTACTCTAAGGAGCTTGGGACTAGTGACTTCTTTACTGATAGTTGTAGTGCACAGAGCATGAAAACCCAGGGATCTTTCATTTCTGTTGTAGTCCCTTTTTCAGAATGTTTTTGATCTAGGCCGTTATAGAATAAAGGTCGTGTTTATTTTTAGACAGAGAGGAATGGGAGGATGTCAGTCACCTACAGATATTCAGATTATGGGCAGATGTTTGCAATTTCCCGTGACCTTCATGTGACTTGCTGTTTGTTTCTGCATAGTGAAGATGTTGTTGTAAATACCACTGAGTTTCTTCCTTACCAGGTTAGAGTCTGTGCGATTAGAGTACAGAGCTGGGTTAAAGAACATTGCAAATACTCTGATGGCCAAGGCATTGCAAGAATGCCCCAATTCAGGTGAGCTGGATCTCATTTCTATCTTAAACGTGGTTGTTTTGCCCAGCTGATAAAGGCACAGCTTTTTCCAAGATGTCCTTTCTGGCCAGGTCTCCAAATGCTACGTTTTGGAGAGGTGTCAGTCATCCTTCCACAAATTAAATGTTGAGGGTCATTGTGAATAATCCCAGTGGCTTTCTGCTGTCTCGCACCAGAGAGGTCACGAGTTGCTGTTCCTTCCATTTTGCCGCAGTATTCAGTATATTATTGGGTCTGTGGTCCACAGTTTGTTCCCAGGTTTCCTGGGAAAGCATCTTGCATATGGGTGGCTTTTCTCTGAATCGGTAGAAGTTTGCCAAGGTTTAAAATTGAAGAAAGACTCTCAAGTGTTTGTAGTTAGGAAGTTCAGTGGAAGGAGAATGGGTTTTTCCCTGTCTCTTTGGAGTACAGCTGGCCATAGGAGACTTCCCGTTGTTGGTTTGCCTGCGCTGGTTGCACTACTAACTGTGTGCTTTAATAACTTGCGCTGGCAGCAAATTTCAGTCGCAGTCATGATTAGGGGATCATGTACCATAAATGTTTAGTCCTGTTTTTTGATTATTTTAACTCATTTTAAAAAAGGCTGATAGGTTATATAATGTAAGTCAATTGGTTCTAACCAGCAGTGGAAATATTCGTCTCTTGGGATGGGAGGAGAAAGTGCATAATGCTTCCCTATTTTTTGGCAGAATTCCGGGAAGACTTAATTATTTAAACATGTTGACATCTTTGGAGAGAAGTTGTCACATAACTGCAAAATGCAGCAGTCTACTGCAGGGCAAGCCTTTTTAGCTTGCCTTCAGGCTGGGTTTTGAAAGGTGTTTAATTGGCGGCTGCTTAAGTCCCAGTGAAATAATTGGGAATTAACTGACTTCTGTGACATGATAAACTCACGGCAAGCGGCTCACCATGCAAGTGGGTCACCAAAGCAATACCACCCGAGTCCCAATTTGTTTTGTGAATGACCTAATACTTAATGAGTGTTTGCCACCACAGGCTTTTTTACAGAATCTGCCTGTTGCTATGGAAATGGGCAGCAGGTTCTCGGGTTTTGTTTAAATAACGTCGCTTCCAACTCTGTCTTAAAACTCCACAAACCAGAATAAAAGCCTGCAGGAATTAGCTCGTTGGACACCTTCAGTGATGTAAACCGGAGACTTGTGTCCATCGATTGCTGAATTGATTCCTGGTTGCTTATGGCTGATGGAGGCAGGCTGCACAAAGAGTAACATTGAAATACAACGGTGTTTGTGTCCTCGGCAGGCCTGAAAATAGAGGCCTGAAAAATGTGGTTTGACCCTATATATATAAAGAGCAAGAAGAGAAGAGTTCTGCTCCAGTCTGCCACTGCAGTCACCAAAGCTTGTGTATATTCCCGTGGTGCCGTTTATGGGAAGCGAGAGCACTTTGATAGAGTCCTGGCAGGCACGAGCTTTCAGGCTTTGCTTTGAAGTGAGCAGCAGGTATGGTTGGCTGACATGAGAAACTGAAGATTTCATGCTCCTCTGAGCGTATTTCCTCTCTTGCTTTTGGCAGTGAAAGGAACTAGGGATTAAACCTGGCTTTCCTGGGACCTACTCCGTCCTTCATCGTATGTGTGGAGAGCCAACATCAATAAGACTGTGGTGCTCTCTAGCACCCTCAAAACCGCTTCCAAACGGTGTGCTTCGCCCTTTCTGGGACTACTTCTGCCACTGCAGTTTCCCATTGAGACAAATGGATATCTTTCACTTTTGAAATGCCAAGCTGCCCTTCCCTGTTCCACTGCTTGCAATGTCTCGTCTGAAAGGCATGAGCCTCTGGGTTAGCGCACACCAGCGCAGGGGGCGCTGAAGCTGCAGCAGGGTTAGTGGTACAGAGGCGTGCAGAACTGAAGGTCCGGCGCGGTGCACACGGTAGCTAAAAATTCCGAGTACTGAATGCAGTATCTGTGCAGAAAGAGTGATCTGGGATGAGGTTGAGGCATGGGTAACCACCAGGGTGGGGGCAGTAGTGCTGCTTGCGTTAGAGAGCACTGGCCTGATGACAGGATGGGGAGGGTTAATCTCACAAATAACGCTAAACACTCTTCCTACTTGACTTGATTAAGGAATCCTGTGGTCAGAGGCAATTTTCCTTGAAGCACGACCGCAACGAAAGACCAAGAGTGTGGACGCTCTCAAGAAATGTGAACATGACCCACATGTCCTGTTGGCTGTGGCCAAGTGAGTTCCTGCCTTTGATGTAGTAAAAATACCCGTTTCTGTGTGTGGCTGCATCCATGATGAAACGTTGCACTCAAGCACGACCATATGATTCTGGCTGCAGCAGCTCTAATAAGCCTGAAAGCAAGTAACAGCTCTCAAGCTGTCTCCTAGTAACTGTGCAGATCTCTCCCTTGATTCGAAGCAGGGGGTGTCAACTTGCCCTCAAGCTGTTCTGGTGGGCCTGGGACTGCAGCGCAGCCAACAATACGTTCACATGGAGTCCTTCTCCAGTGCTGCGTGTTGGCACTCTGAAAATGGCGCTCTCTGTGTCCCTCGAAAGGGATTTCAGTGTCCTTTCAGGTGAACGAGGCTTAAAATATATCCTAAAAAACTTAATTAATTGTTTGTGAAAATAGGGACAACTTTTGCTGGTTATTTTTCAATTTTTATGTGGCTCACTGTGTGTTCTTCGTCTTTACTCTCTATCCTAGATTGTCAGGTTTGTTTTTTTTTTTTAATTCTGAGCTAAATTCTGTGCTGTTGTAGTCTTCTCCCCTCCTGAATTTCTGCTTTGTCAGTTTTCTTTGGTTGGGGCCCTTCCTAGAATGCAGACTACCAGTCATACTGTAGTTTGCTTCACTGAAATGGGAGATAATCACTAGGAATTGTCTTGCCTCGATCGAGTTGTGAGGCTTCCAGTGAGGAAAAACCACTGTTAGAATTGACTCGCGCCATATCCGTTCTGATCTGATGTGCGAACGGCTCTACAGCAGTCGTGATTGGAACAAGCTTCCTTTTCTTCCTTTGTGAATACCAGAAGAGGTTAATGCAGGAAGCATTTTGCCCAAACAGTTGCCCAATTCTTTCACAACGCTTTTTTATGAGCCAAAGAAAACTGTAGGATACACTCCAGTGACTGCAATGCTGGGTTCTGCCAGCTAATGACAGCTGACTTGTTCAGCTTTAGCAGCAAGTGAGAAAAATGTTAACTTTTGCTTTATGGAAGCTGCTTCCAGGCCCCTTCTGGTGCAACCTCAGACAGTTTAGCAGCTAATCCCAACACAAACAGCCTGCACTTCCCATCGTGACTCGCACATAGGTACAGTCATGCCATAGTGTCACACATCTGCGAAAAACTTTTGTTAAATGTGTTGCTGAAAGTGGCCACTACCTGCAGGTGTTGAGCCTCTGCTATCACTGTTCATGCTCTTTTAAATCACAGTTTATTTAACACGGAACAATCAAGAGTATTATGGGGCTTAAAAACAATCACATAAGCTGTATAATTTTATGACTGGCTAAGCTCTTTATGAGGGATGGCTGTCTGATTTGATAAGGACCTTGCTAGCTCAAATGAACTCTTTAATGCAAAGGAGTGAAACCAAGAGACTATTGACTCAGCTGGTTAATTACTGGGGAGAAATTTCAGAATTCACGAGTACCTTTATGAAACGGCAGCAGGTCGGGCTGGGTGCCAGGCTGGGCTTTGAGCGTGGAAGCTTACGTGCTCGCCGTTCCTCGTGAAGCGGAGCTGCCGAGGTGTGGGTCTGCTCCACCGCAGCGTGCTTGGCGGGTGCGAATGTGTGACCGCGCACAGCCGGGGCTCCGGGAACGTGCGTGCGATTTCCAGCTCTTGGACGTTATTTCATTGTGCGATGCTAAAATCGCCTTGAAATACTAAGAAATCGGAGGAGGGGAAATAGCTGTAGGGATAGGATCCTGTCCCTTTCTACACCGAATTTGGAACAGAAAAATTAAGCAACTGGGTTAGCAAAGACTGAGCTCAGAGTCGTACTTCCCTTCTCAGGAGCGTCTGTCTCTTCCTGGGGCCAAGTTAAGTTGCTTCGCTGGTGGGAGAGTGGAGAGGAAATGGTGGATGTTCTTTTCGGCCCTCTCGTATCTCTTCCCCGGGGAAGGACGGTCAGCAGATGCCTGCGAAATCTGCTGTTTCCTTCTGGGGAGAGCAAAGAATTGAAATATCTGTAGAGCCTTCAAGTTGGAGTGCTTGCAGGTTGGCGTGTTCCTCTAAAGAGGCTATTTGTCGACTCACTTTCGCTTCTCTCAACAGGCTGTTCTGGAGTGAGCGTAAAATAACCAAGGCCAGAGAGTGGTTCCACCGAACAGTGAAGATCGACTCCGACCTGGGGGATGCCTGGGCTTTCTTTTACAAATTTGAGCTCCAGCATGGCACAGAGGTGAGCGTGTGCCTGCGAACAGGGGGCTGGCGAAGGCAGCAGGAATCCCTGGCTGGTGTTGGCTACCCAGACCCAGGGATTGCTGCAGCGCTGGGATGAGCACGCTGCCGCCGCCGCTGCCTGCGTGGCTCACGGATGAGGCTGTGGCTGACGCGCCTGGTCATGAATGAGCATGAACAGGCCTGTGTGGTGGTTTTTAAAAGGCTCTGTCGTTAGCTGAGCTGTCTTTCAGGCTGCTCTGCTGTCCACAGTTGTGCTAGTTTGTGCAAAAATCTATGAAATCAAATCTTCCTTCTGTAAAAGGCAAGCTTTCTCGTAGGACATTTTCCTGTAATGGCGATGCTGGGTTTATATAACTGGTCCCGTTTCTTCACAAGTGTCAAGTACAGGTTGCACGTGAAGGCAGCCGGAGGAACAGTCTGTTCTAATCTCTTACAGCAGTTTTTACTGCCTGATATTACTGAAACGATGGGGGCGTTTATCTTCTGACTTCAGAGACCTCTCTCACTTGACAGATCTCATGCAGGTGGTAATGCAAAGGAAAGTTCTGCCGCAGTTTCTCTGGTGTAGCCAAAACTTGGCTTGACTGTAATTTGGCCACTTTGTTCAGCAAGGCAGGAGAGCTGCTGCCGCTGAATTTTGACTCGTGCTTCGATACTGTCTTTTAAAAAAAAAAAAACAAAGCAAAACAAAACACCCACCATAAGCTTTGGAAGAGTGTTTGGATCAGGGAGGGGATTATTAAATTTTTGTCTCCACGCTGGAACAAACCAGGACATTAAGAGACTTGCAAACTGTCATTTTTCTTCCTCACAGGAACAACAAGAGGAGGTGAGGAAGCGCTGCGAGAATGCTGAACCTCGCCACGGAGAGCTCTGGTGTGATGTCTCCAAGGACATAGAGAATTGGCAGAAAAAGATCGGAGAGATTCTTGTGCTTGTGGCAGCCAAGCTGAAAAATACCTTCTAGAGTATGCTGGCTTCAGCTGCGGTAGTCATCTCTGTAGGACTCATCTGCTTACCTGCTTTCGGTGCATTCGCCCTTACAGCGGCACAGATTTTGGAGGATGGGAGATCGGTGGCGATAGGAGAAATCTTTCCTCCGAAAAGAAAAGCTGCTTCCTTCTCTTCCCAGTGATAGTGCTCTCGGCTCGCACAGCGCCGTCATCAGGTGCTGCAGCACATCTGAACGTCGTTGCTGGAGTCGCGTAGGAGAGACGAGCCGTCTTGCGAGGCTCCGTTGGCATTTTCGTTCCGATGCCCGAATCCCCCCCTGTAAATACAAGCTTTGATTAGTGCTTGTATGGATTCTGACGTTTAGCAGTTCCTCTAGTTTCTTCCCTAGCATGCATTCCCGTCCTGTCCTGTCCCCCTTTGCACAGTTTCTTTGGTGTTTGGCCCATCTGATGCTGGTTCCTTGTCAGCAGATCCAGTTTGTTGCTGTTTGAATGTCCTCGGAGGAGACGCGCGGGGGAAGACCAGCAGCTGAGGGGAAGGGCTGGGCTGGCCCCTCTTTTTTAGGTTGGGTTTGGGGTTTTTTTTGCTGCAAACCTGGTTTAGCTTGGTCTCCTCTGCTGGCAAGCTGCAGCACAACTCGGAAGTATTCCTCAAGCCTGAGCAGATGGAGCATTTTGCGAAATTTAAGAGCGTATTTTTAGAGACGTTTTCCTCAATTTTTTTAAATGTATATAGTATAACCTTATTCATTTAGGTGTCTAATTTCATTAAACACATTAAGCACAGTGGTATTTTAAAGTAACAAGGCAAAATCCAGCAATCCCTCAGGGCCCTTTTGAAGGAACAACCTTTTATCTAGAGCTGTTGGGAAGCGGTGCACTTTTACAGTGGCGACTGCTTTCCGTTGGGATGCTTGGGATGACTCTTCCAGCACAGCTGGAAAAAAGCAAATTCATGCAAGGAAAAGCTTTGTGTTTGGGACCCTTTATAAGCTGTCTTCAATTTTCTGCACTCGTGATCTGTATTATTTTGACCCCCCAAAACCTGACTTTCTTGTGATCATTGACTGAAAAGCTGTAATGTCGTACGTGTTAGGATGTAGCAAAAGTATCCAGGTCTGTGTGTGTGCGTTTATATAATGTTATTTAGTTGGAGGAGAAAACCCGTTACCACTTGTTTGGGCAACATGTATGAAATACAGCTTGGGGTTTTTTTTTTTGTTTCCTTGAGTCCTCTTTGGATGTGGTCTCACCCTTTGACTCTGGGAAGAGTGGGTCTGATAGCAGAAACTTTTGAACTTATCAGGCTCCCACCACGCTGGGAATGTATCTGCCAGCGGTGGTGACACCAAGTTGTGCTACAGCCTTCTGCCAAAAAGGATGAGAAGCCTGTCTTTTAACACTGAAGTAGAAACGGTTGGTCCTGAAGCAAAAGCCTGTTTTTCTTTGGGTTTATAATGGAAACTCTTGTGCTTTCTCTTGAATAGCTGGTGAAAGTGTGGGAAGCTGCGTTTTCAGTAAGGAGGGTGTAGATCACGGATATCCCGTGGAATTGTAGTTTCCCAAAGGTGAGTGAGAGGCGGTGGGAGTTGAGAGACTCTTGCTCAGGGATTTCACGCCGTCGCTGGCATCCTTCCTGCACGTGGGCTTATGCAAAGAGGAAGGGAGGGGAGTTTGGGGAGGAGGACGGAGACATCGCTGTGTTGTGAAAAGGAGAGGGTAGACATGTGGGACGGGAGCGTGGCCGGACGAGGATTTCAAGACTGAGCCAGAAACTGCAGGGGCGGGGGGGAGTTAAAAAGTAGTTGTCATCGCATTGCTGTCCTTCAGCCCCCTGTGCTTCTCACACGGCATTTACTCTTCATAACGTGAACTGTGTAAGCGCTCGGACGTGGGGATTGTATCCCGCTTCTCTGGGAAGGGAATGCGTCATTTTGGTTGCTGCGGCACTTCCTAGTGATGTGCTCGGGAAGGCTGGGTGCCGGTGGCACGTAAACTCCTCTGCCCTGCGGTGCTCTGGGTTGGTGGCGGTGGAGTCGAGATGGGACTGCAGCGGCATGGCTTGTCTCGCCGGAGAGACTCCATAACAAGTGTTTGGAGCATCTCCCTCGAGCCAGGTACTGTGTGCGCGCCCACGGATCGGGATCCCTGCGCTTCCCCTGCCCCTTGCTCGGGCAGCAGCACCGCATCCCTTAAGGATTTGTTGGGAAAGGCGACGCAAGAGCCCCGGGATTGAGAAAACTCCTGGGAAGGACTTGCTGGGGAGTTGCTCCTCGCGGGTGGTGAGAGGAGAGATTGTTTCCCAGCGCCGTGCACAGAGATGCGCTGGAAGCCCCGGGCGAGGGGGCCTGCGCCGGGTGCCGTGCCACGGCCTCGCAGCGCCGGGTGCCGTGCCACGGCCTCGCAGCACCCGGCTCCTTTTGCCATCTGCGCTTCGCCTCTGCAGCTTCCCCTGGCCCGGGGGCCTTGCGTTCCTTGGCTTTGGGTTGGGTGGGTTTTGGTTTGGTGGTTGGTTTTTTTCTTTTTTTAGATGAAAGGGATCATCAGTCTTGGGGCTGTTCAATGTTTGTAGATGTCTTTGTGTGTTTTAAATGGATTAAGGCACCTACAAACGTTAACTATATATAGAGCTCAATAAACAAGTTATATGGGTCCTGTCTTCAGCGGTATGTTGTGTATGCTGCGGTTCCCACTTCGCATGGAGGAACGTTCTTGCCCAGCCGAGGAGAGCTGGGTTATTCAACCCTTTGTTTTACCTCTTACTGAAAGACACACGCTCCCGTGAAGCCTTCTTGCCGCCGGTTCATTTTTTTTGCCATTGCATCTCGTACGAAAGCAATCGTTGGTGGGCCGGGGCGCTCTTCCCTCAACGCGCCCCTTGAAATCTCGGCGGGGGGAAGCAGGAGGGGGCTTCGGCTGGAAGCGCGGCGGTGCGCGAGGGGCTCTCGCGCCGGCCGCTCGCTTCCGTTGTGCGGGCGGTTGGAAGCGCGGACCAGGCCTGGCGGCGGCCGCTGGCCATGTGGCCCGAGTCCTACACCTCGACGGATGCCCCCAGGAACCCCAGCTTGGCCCTCGCCCCCCTTCCCGGGGCTCCGGCCCCCCTTCCCGGGCTCTGGCACACCTTCCCCAGGGCGAACCGCAGCTCCGGCCTGGCTCCGCGGCCCTGTGGCTCGCCGGGGGGGTGAGACCCCGGGGTGCTGTCTCTGCCGGGCCCTGTGGGCGCTGCGGGCCGGGGGGGGCCCCTCCGCTCCCCCCCTTCCCTTCCNGGGATGGGGCTTGGGCTCATCTGGGATGGGGCTTGGACCTGGCCAGGATGGGGCTTGGACCTGGCTGGGATGGGGCTTGGGCTCATCTGGGATGGGGCTTGGACCTGGCCAGGATGGGGCTTGGACCTGGCTGGGATGGGGCTTGGGCTCATCTGGGATGGGGCTTGGACCTGGCCAGGATGGGGCTTGGACCTGGCTGGGATGGGGCTTGGGCTCATCTGGGATGGGGATTGGACCTGGCTGGGTCCAAGATGAGCCCATCCTTGGGCTCAACTGGGATGAGGCTTGGACCTGGCCAGGATGGGGCTTGGACCCGGCCGGGATGGGGCTTGGACGCATCGGAGGGTCCGTCCCTGCCCGGGGTGCTGGGACTCTGGGTGGTGGCAGGGTCCCTTTGGATAGGAGGGTGTCAGGGACAGAGTCCATCTGTCCGGAGGGACCGGGGGGCCCCAGCGGGGCTCCTGGGCAGGCAGTGAGCATTGCCCCTCGCTGCCTGGGGCTGGCACGAGTGCCACCAGGAGCTGCTCTATCAGTAATGGTGATTTCCCTTATCTCCTCGTATTTGCTGGAGGATTAGAGCCGAGGAAGAGATTAGCTTCCCCTGCCAGGCAGAGCAGGCTGTGACCGTCCCGCACCCGCGCTCCCCTGGCTGCTCCTTCCCTGCCAGCCCTCCCATGGGAAGGGATGTGCCAAATCCCAGAGCTGCCCTGCCTGCCTGTAGCTTGCTGCTGCGTTGGGAGCAAGGGGAGAAGGAATAACCGTAAATTAGCCGCTGAACTCATCTTCCTCCATCCTAAAGGGTGGGAAGCAATGGCCAGGACGGGGGTTTGGCGGCTGTGTCTCTCCCATGCATCCCTCTCTTGTAACCGCTGCTTCCCTGCTCCCTGTGGGGTGGTGGGAAGCACCCACTGCACCCCCCGAGCTCCTGTCCCGGCTGCTCGCCGAGCTTTTTTAACCGCAGGCTGAGCTTCCTCTCGTCCTAAGGACTGAGAGTCCAGTGCCAGGCTCGGCTGCCTGGAAATGCTCTGAGTGGTGTGCTTTCTCCTGGAATTTGGTCCCAGTTGTTTAATAAGCCACTTCAGGGAAGTCATTCCCAGTTTAATGGTAAAATTGCATGGCCTTGTCTTCCTGGCGGCAGAGGCTTCCTGAGAGCAACCCTTAGACTTTGGACAGGGTGTCCTCAAGGAAGCAGCGCTCTCCTTTGGTGTCCCTAAGGATCATACCCTCGGCTCTCCGCTGAATCACCTCTGGGGTGAGATCTCTCTGTGGGTTTGCAGAGAGCAAAGCCAGCCGCACGGGGAGGCTCTTCCCTGCAGGGAAGGCATGTGGCAATTAAGGAAGCTGAAGAGCCCAGTGGGATTTGTACCAGTTGCACGTGGATTTGCTCATCTCCTCGCACACGCTTCTGCTCCGAGGTGATGTCCGTGTCCGTGGGTTCCCAGACTTGCGGCGTGTTGGGCTTCACCTGGTGTTAAGCTGCCATCGCTCCTGCTGAGCTGCGGGAGCGGGAGGGTGGGGAAAGTTTTCCCCGTCCTTTTGGAGCCGGGGCCAGCCCTTTACGGAGCACGGAGCAGGTGCAGGTTTTACAAACAAACCCTCCAGGTTCCCACCGAAAGGCAGGATGGATGGCATCTGCCTGGGCTCCCCCTTCAGCGAGGGAACATCTTTCTCCTGGCTCCTCTGAGCAAAAAGCCAAGCCCGAGAGGCAGACGTGGCTGGGACGGCAGTGAACCTGCCGAGATGCGAGCTGGGGCTTGAGGCAGGCAGATGCCGGCAGCAGGCAGAGCTGCCTGCCCCTTCTTCCTTGTGCGCTTTGGCTGCAGCGCAGGGCTTGCATATTTGGAAGGAGCTGGGCCCCTGGAGGGATTTGGGGGGGGCTTTTCCTGCAAACGAGAGATGCTAGAAATGCCCCGATGCCAGGATGGGGCTGCAGCGCTGTGCCATCTCTCAGCAATGCGGAGACGCGGGGAGCTGTCGGGCTCCTTTCCTGGCAGACGCCGTGCTTTCCGTCCTCACCCCGCTGCTGTGGGACTGCTCAAATATCCCCAGTCCCGGTCACCTGAGGTTGCACTGGCTTTTCTTCAAGGCCCTGGGACTCATCCCTTGGAGGGTCCGGCCACCCCCTCCCTGTGCTTCCCCGCCAGCTCAGATGTCAGCGCTTGGGTTTCCCCTCTCTGCCGGGGCCGGCTGGGGGCTGCCGGGAAGGCTTGGAGCTGGGAGGCAGCCGGGACGCGCTGGCGAGAGCAGGCGCTTGTGCTGCTTCTATCTGGCTCTTGCGTGAGGGCACCCGAGCCTGGGACGAGTCGGGGCTGCGTGGGAGCTGGAAAAATGCTGAATAACTGCGTCCGTGCTGTGGGGTGTGCGGAGGTGCCGAGAGCATCCTTCCGAGGGTGCCTGAAACCATTTGCGTCGAGGCGTGGAGGTTTGCTGGCGGGGAACCAGGCGGCTCCCTGCCTCCTGCTCCTCTCCAAAGAGCGGGGCACGTCCCTTTCTGCTCCCCTTGATTTTTGGTGTTTTGAGGGCCGGGGCTTGAAATGCCACGAGCTGGGGAGGTCCTGGGGACCCTGTTGGGGCAGAGAGCTCGGGGACAGATCCTACAGACCTACAAAGGTGCCTGCCACACCTCTGTGCCGAGTACCCGGCTGCTAGCACCGGAGAGAGCTCAGCGGGTGCCCTGGGCAGCACTGCCTGGACTGGGATGAAGCTGGAGCAGTTTTTCAAGGGCTTTGCTCCAAGAGGAGACAGTCGGGCTGGGGGGATGTCCTCTGGGAGAGGAGGCAGGTGCTTTCCCTCCTGCACACGCTGTTGTCTGCAGAGACGGGAGCAGGTCTGATGGAGGCTTGTGGTGAGGGGCTGAAGGCAGAGCCCGGAGCATCCCTTCATCCCCGGCTTCCCCCCCGGCTGACACCGAGCCCTTCCCTGCGCAGATTCTCCCCCGGGCGCTCTCCTGTGCTGTTCTGCTCCTCCTGCTCGTCGCTGTGCTGAGCAGAGGGAAGAGGTGCAGCATCGCCAAAATCCTCCGGCAGTACCGCGCCGTCATCTTCCACGAGATCCAGAACCTGGTGAGCGGTGGGGCAGTCTGCCCAGGGCCCTGGCTCCCCACTCCGGGGGATGCTGCCGAGCTGGATGCGGCCCTGCTGTGGGATGTGGGTGGGGAGAGATGAGCCTGGAAAGCTTAGTACCGGGCTGGCCACTTTGCCAGCGTTTCTGGAGAGAGCGCTGTGTTTCAATGGGAGATTCCTGCCCTGTGTGGGAGGCATGGATGCTCCAGAGTGCCTGATCTTCTCCTTGCTTTATTTCTCCAGAAAAACCTGACTGGGTTGGAGGACAGGAGCGGAAGGGCCAGGCCAGCTTGTCGTTCAGACAAGGTGAGCACCAAGGGACCCAGGGCTGGGGCGTCGTGTGGGCTGAGCCCCCGGGGAGCCGTCGAGCCCCGCTCCCCGCCCGGGGCCGCGTGCTTCTCTCCTCTCCAGGACCAGAAGATCCTGCTCTCCATCTACAACATCAGCATGTCCCTGCGGGAGGTGGCGGCCGGCACCCTGCGCGGCCCCGAGGAGCTGGCGGTGTGGAAGGTGGCCAGAAACACTGACTTCGTGCTCAGGGAAAACTGCAGGAAAATCGGCAAGGTGGGAGCCCTGCCCCTTCCCAGTCACCCCAGTGGCTCCCCGTTCCCCACCACACGGGCTGCAGGCAGAGCCCGCCCTGTTGTGCGCTCTCCCGGCTGCGCATGAGGAGGCTCCGGGCTCTGCCCGCAGCATCCCGGGGAGGGAAGGTCCGTGCTGGGTTTGTGGCTGATGGCACGTGCCTGTGAGCGTTAAGCTGGCCGGGGAGGGAAATCCGGCTCTGTGGCAGTGTGGGACAGCCTGGAGGGTTTTTACCAGCAGCTCCCAAGTGGGTTTGTCTGCCCGTGCCGCAATGCCATGGCTGCTGAGAACACAGAGCTTCATCCCGGTGGGATGCTCACCCAGTGGGTGGGCACACCCAATCCTGCTCTTGTGCCTGGGTGCTCGTAGGCAGGAACTGGGATTTCTCCCCAGAGGGCTGAGCTCGGCTCCCCCGGCATCCCCAGGGCTCTGCTGGGGAAACCCTGGCCAGGAGGATCCCCTATGGCAGCCAGCAACTCATTAACTAGCGGGGAAAACCCGGGGCAGCGAAGCGCCGGCTCCCCGGCTCTGGCACGGTGCTGGGGTCATCCTCCCTGCCATCGCCAGGGAGATCAGCTGGGGCTAGGGGAGGTGCGGCTGGGCTGGAAAGCTGCCTGCAGACCCAACCTGGCCATCTGTCCTGGCACGGATGTGCCGTGGGGTGCGTGCTGCCGGCTCGGGAGGGGGGACAGCCAGCTCTGGGGACCCCCGGAGACCTGAGAGCACGTCTTTGCTGCGGCCACGGGTGGTTTGGCCACCCCAACCTGCAGCTTTGCCCACGCAAACCCCGTATACGTGGGGTGTGATGTCCTAGGCGCATCCTCGGTGCTGGGGTGGGGGCTTTTCTCCCCCTGCCTAACGCCCGTGTGGTGGTGGGGGGGGTGTTTCTGCTCCCTCGGCACGCTGACCGCAGAGCCCGCCGCGCATCCCGGCACAGCCCCGGCGCGGGGGACCCGGCCACAGGAGGAAGCAGCTGAGGGAGATCGGGAGGAAGGCGGAGAGGCTGGCGACCTGCTGGGAGAAGCTCTACGCCCTGCACGCACCCCGTCGTGCCCCGTGGGACTCGTAGGGACGCCCTCGCCACGTGCCGGAGGGACGTGCTGCTCCCGCACCGTGGCTGCCGGCGTCTCGTATGGAAACCTGGGACAAATTCAACCCTGAAGGCAGCGGAGTTGCTACTGACGGGTGCCTGAATTGAATTCGTCCTCCTGTTTCAAGTGGTACCCGGGGACCAGCCCCTTGCACGTAGTGGGGGCTGGCAGGTTGGTATCCCGTGGGATGGCTGCGGCAGGAAGCAGGAACACCAGAAACGCGGGGGAGAAGAAGGGGAAGAGCTGAAAAAAGGAGGTGAGGCGTTGGATTTCTGCGACGGTCCTGGCCCTGCATCACCTGCTGCTTTCTTGGGGACAACGGTTGCTTTTCAGGGCGGAAAGAGGACACGCGGCTTGGAGGGCTCTGCTGGAAGTGGGACCGCTGCGCATCCGCAGGGCTCTGAGGGTGGCCGGGCTGCAGAGAGGGGGACATGTCCCTAGCGCCCTGCTGGGACAGGCAGAGCAGCCGGGCACCCGTGGTGGACGGGGAAGCCTGGAGAGCACTGGTGCCCGCTGATAGACAGCAAAGCCCCAGGCAGCTGTGGGGGCTCAAGGCCAAGGCTCGGCCTCTGGGATGGGCAGCACCGGCGGAGGGACCCAGCTGCCTGGCACTGCAGGTGCCCTGGCACCCCCGGCAAGCCGAGTCTGGAGGGACGAGAGTTTGGTGAGACCAGGAGCATCCTCCCTCATCACTGCGCTCTGCTAGCGCCATGGCCGGGGTCCCCGCTCCCCCCGTCGGGTGGCAAACAGTTTCTGGGAAGCCAGAAATAAAACCTCTCCTTCCCTGGAAGCCCTTTGGGTGTTTTATCTGGTGACCCAGGGGCTCTTGTGCTGTGGATAGGGCTGGCATGGTGCCGGGTCCAGGCATGGTACAGGGTCCGGGCAGGGCACAGGGGCCGTGCAAGCCCGGGAAGGAGCGGGCAGCGGCAGTGGGCACCGTGGCATCCTGCCTCTGCCCGCCGTGCCTGCATCCCTGGCCCACGGGGCCCCATCCTGCACGCTTAGGCTGGTGCATGGGCGATGGGGGACGGGGCTCTGCTGCAGGAGCTGCTTTGCTGGGAGGCCGTTCCCCCTCCCTGAGCCGCAGGCAGGGCTGGAGCAGCGGCCAGGGAGGGAGGGCTCGCGGTGCGCCCCTGCCTCAGTTTCCCCAGCCACTGTCCACCCATGGCACTGTCACGACCGTGAGCGAGGCCAGGCCGGGCTGTGTGGCTGTGGGGACGTCTGTCGACGACACGAGATGGCAGCAGTGGGCTGTGCGCGCTGAGTGGAGCGGCCCAGGGCTGCGTGTCCCCATGGCCAGGGCCACGCTCCCGCCCGGA
>VZTL01023725.1:62348-75100 GCA_013400535.1 Scopus umbretta | reverse complement strand
GGGGTAGGAGAGGTCCCCCCCGGGCACATCGGGGCCCCCGGGGTTTAAGAGGGTGCAGGATGGGCCCCCTGCTTTGCTGGGGCAGGACAGGGACCCCGGTTTGGGGGTGGGAGCAGGGTGACACAGCCTGGGGATGCTGCTCTCGTGGGGTCCCGCCAGGGCCCAGGGGTGTTTTGCAGGATCAGGCCTGTGGGTCCCGGGAGACGCCGTCTGCATGGCATGGGGCAGGCTGGCGCCGGTGGCGGGGCCCATCTGGGGAGCCGTGGTTCGGCACATCCCGATGCCGGATGCCTCCCGGAGCTGCACCGTGCTGCCGCTGGTGCCACGCTCCTCCCCGGCTGGCCCCACCATGCCCGGGCTCCTTCCTCCCAGCTCCATCCTCCTCCTCGGGGTACCCAGGGAGGGGGAACCAGGCTCAAACTCTGCCGCCTTTTCCTCCTGCCCTTTCTGCTGCCTCCACAGGGGGGTTTTGCACTGGTTTGGATTCAAGTTTTCTTTCTTATCCCCCCCTCATCCCAACCACCACCCCCAGATATAAGTCCCCCCCTCTCCCATCCTGCCAGCATCCCAAAATAGCCCTATTGNGCCAGGGAGGGAGGGCTCGCGGTGCGCCCCTGCCTCAGTTTCCCCAGCCACTGTCCACCCATGGCACTGTCACGACCGTGAGCGAGGCCAGGCCGGGCTGTGTGGCTGTGGGGACGTCTGTCGACGACACGAGATGGCAGCAGTGGGCTGTGCGCGCTGAGTGGAGCCGGCTGCCCAGGGCTGCGTGTCCCCATGGCCAGGGCCACGCTCCCGCCCGGACCCCGGCCACGCCAGGATCCCCCGGCCCCATCCCCACCAGGCCCTCGCCCACCCTCCCCAGTCCTGGGGGGAGGCGGTGGGTGCTGCCGATGAGTGGGACTCCCACCCGTGAGCCTTGGAGAGGATGCGGGGCACCTTTTCCCAGGGATTTGTCCGGGGGTTCNCGCTGGTGCCACGCTCCTCCCCGGCTGGCCCCACCATGCCTGGGCTCCTTCCTCCCAGCTCCATCCTCCTCCTCGGGGTACCCAGGGAGGGGGAACCAGGCTCAAACTCTGCCGCCTTTTCCTCCTGCCCTTTCTGCTGCCTCCACAGGGGGGTTTTGCACTGGTTTGGATTCAAGTTTTCTTTCTTATCCCCCCCTCATCCCAACCACCACCCCCAGATATAAGACCCCCCCTCTCCCATCCTGCCAGCATCCCAAAATAGCCCTATTGATGCTTGCTTCCCTGCGGATGGAGCTGGGGGTCCCGCCGGGGCGTTGCGGTCGTCCCGGCCGTGCTGCAGTGCCCCGGCGGGACCCGGTGGCTTGCGCACCGGCGCGAGCGGGACGGTGGCTTGGGACAGGGTGACTCACTGCCTTTTCCTGCGTCAAGGCTGGAGCCAAAGTCCCCTCTTTCTCTGCTGACCCGTCAGCACCTTCCCAGATAAAACAGAGCAATAACCGGCCCCGTTCATTACCCTTCCCTTGTAGGCAGCAACAGGGGAGGGCAGCTGCTGCCGAGCCGGGAAATCACCGCGCGCTGCCTGCGCAGCCCCCCGGCATCTCGTCCCGGCTGCCTCTGCAGGCAGGGACTGGGGGGTTGTGCCCGGTGCTGCCGGTTCGGCATCGTAGTGGTGGTGGGAGGTGAGCACCGGCGTTCACGGGGGTTTACGGGCATTGGCACGTTCACCGCGAGCTCGCCGCGAGCTCGCCGCGAGCACCGGCTGCTGGGTGGGGGTAGAGGGAGCCCGGTGCAGCGGCAGGAATGAGTGCATGGAAAGGAAGGAAAGAGTGAAGGAAGAGGCTGAAGGGAGGGAGGGGAAAAGCGAGGTCGAAGCGATGGTGGAATCACAGCAAAAACAGCCGGAAAAAGGAAACAGGCCCTGAAAAGTTAAATAAAAATAGCAGCGAGGCGAACCCAAGTGTGCAGCACATGGGAGTGAGCGCATTTCCTTCGAGGGCAGCACCGCACGCTCCCGGCTGCTCCGGGGGGGCTGCTCTGATGTGGCTCCAGCAGCCGCTGCCGCCGCGGCCCCCCCGTGCCGTGCCAGCCTCCTGGCAGCCGGTCGGCGCCCCACCAGCCACCACCTTGCCTGTGGTCGAGGCGGGCGCGGGGATGCCACGTGTGCGCTTGGGCAGGACGCGGCGCTGGCGCAAAGGCTGCCCACGCGTGTGTGAGAGCACGAGGGGATGCGCGGGGTGGGGGACTCGCTCGCCGTGCCCTCGCCCCCGCACCGTGCCCTGTGCCGCCGGCTGATCGCCTCGCCAGATGCATCCGAGCGCTGTGCAAACAGCGCAATCACAGCTTCCTCCCCTCACCGCTTGTTTTGCAATCACGGCAGCGGCCTGCCGGGAGATGGGGTTCGGTGGCGGGTGCTTCGGGGGCTGCGGGACTGGGGACGGGTGGGGACTGGTGCTCCTTACCAGGACCCGCGTGCTGCATCCCAGCGTGGCTGCAGGCTGAGCTCGGAGGCAGCAGCGGATCCCAGTGTGCCGGGGCACCGTGGTGGGGTACCATGCCAGGGGACCGTGCCGGGGTACCATGCCAGGGGAACGTGCCCAGGGACCGTGCCAGGGGACCGTGCCGGGGTACCATGCCGGGGTACCATGCCAGGGGACCGTGCCCAGGGACCGTGCTGGGGTACCATGCCTGGGGACCATGCCGGGGTACCATGCCTGGGCACCATGCCGGGGTACCATGCCAGGGGACCGTGCCCAGGGGATGGTGGCTGCCACATTTCCGCAGAGCCGACGCCGGAGGCACAGTTCGCCCCTCTGCACCGTCACCGTCCCACTGAAACACAGCTGCCCCTGGACTGGAGCTGAGCCATCACCATCCTGGGGTGTCAGCAGCCCCCCTGGCTGGTGTCCAGGGGGGCCCTCACCCGCAGGAGCCCCCTGCTTCGGTCCTCACCCCCCTCGCAAGCGGGGCCGGGGGCCCGTCCCCTGGCAGCCCCAGCACTGGGGGCACTGGCACACGCAGGCTGTGTCTGACGAAGCAGAGCAGCGTTTTGTTCTCTCCCATCTCCCTGCAGCATCGTAAAGTTGTTGAAAGCCCAGATTTACGGTGTGATAAACGCTAGGGGCTCTGCTGAATATTTTACTGCTCCATCCTTTGGAGAGCGGCTGGTTTGGAGGAGCGGGGAGAGCCGGGCGCAGGGCAGCACACCCAGCGGCATCCCTGCCCGGCTCCAGCTGGAGGATGGTGGGTCCAGGGGGATGGGGACGGCCGGGAGCGGGGCTGCACGGAGCCGTGCCATGGCCCAGGTGGGTCCTGGCACCCCCGGCTGTGGGATGCCGGGTGCCTGAGCCCCTCCGGGCAGCAGGAAAGCGCTGAACCCCTCGCTGTTTTCCTGGGCCCGTTGCTGGTTTTGGGGGCATCTGCTGACCAGATTGTGCCACGGTGCGCCGGGGTGCCCGTGCCAGGACATGCCAGCCGAGAGGCGGGCTGCGCCCAGGCCCAGCTCTGGGTGCTTTTCCCTCCCCACGCTCCCATCGCCCGCTCCCCCGCTGGGTGCCGCAGGCTGCTTGGCGGGAGGCTGCGTCCTCGCTGGGAAGGGCTGGGTGATGCTGGAAAGCAGCTCTGCCCTGCTCCACCGCCTCCTCCGCCAGCAAGAGGATTGCAGCCTCGGGGCTGCGTGTGCAAGTGAGTGTGCAAGTGAGTGTGCATGTGAGTGTGCATGTGAGTGTGCATGTGAGTGTGAATGCTTGCATATGTGTGTGCACGCATGTCTACGTGCACGTGTGTGCATGCAGGTCCGTGTGTGTGCATGTGTGGATGGGTGCATGCAGCTGATGACGTGGGTGTGCATGCATGTGCCGGCGCGTGCACGGGCGTGTGCGTGTGATTCCCTTCCACGGCTGCTTCCCGAGCGGGTGGCTGCAGCCCCCGGCACCGACAGCCCCGTGCACCCTTCCTCCCCACCGCCGGAGCTGGAGCTGGAGCTGGCCGTTGGAGCCGGCAGGCCTTGGCACAGCGGGAAGCCAGCGGGACCGGGATGCCGGGCGCAGCGGGAGCGCCAGCTCGCGCCGAGGCTGGATGCTGCCAGTATGGGCCCCGACGGTATCGCGGCTCCCCAGGTGGGCACTGGCTCCAGTGGCTCTCGACGCCCAGCGGGAGCCAGGCGGTGGCGAGGGGCCTGGCCAGACCCCGCTCTCCATCCGTGCCAGCCCGCGGGTGCGCGACGGCTCCAACACCGGCACGGGGCACATCCACGCCAAGCCACCGAGAAGCCGGGGGAACGCCGGGGCTCAGCTGGGGGCCGGGGGGGGGACCGGGCTGCCTCCTGCTGCCATGGCCCCCGGCCCCGCTGCTCGGCCCGCGGCATCCTGCGCCGGGGCCCATTGTTTGGCCGCGCCGGGCTGCGGGGCAGGATTCCTTTGTCAGAGCTCGGCAATATTTTATTCTAACAATTAACCAAACACGCCTGGGCTCCCGAGCCTGTTTGTGATTATTGGAGGGCAAATTCCCCAGCCTCTCTCCCTCTCGGTGTCGGCTCCGCCTGGGGCTGTGCCGGGCAGTGGGGATCCAACCTCGCTCCCACCAACTCGGGGCTGGGGACCCCCAACCGCGCCGAGAGCTCCCCGTTCCTGCGGCCGGCGCTGGAGGGGGTTTGGTTGCCTCGACCCCCCTCGGGAGCCCGCGAGCATTGCCGACATTGTCTCCGCAGCAGCGGGATCCGTGGCGGCGCAGGGGCAGCGGTGACTCATGGATGGGGGGGATGTGAATCACAGCCCTTGCTCTCTGGGCAGGATGCGGCCCCGCACTCGCAGCTTGCCGCATGCCAGCGATGGACCGCAGGCTTTGTCCTCCGCGGGGTGGAAGCGGCTCGCTGCCCGGGGCGGGTTAAGATGGGGCCGCTGCTCTTCCTCGGGGGCCCCCAGCATCCCGGGATGCTGGTGCAGCTTTCCCAGCCCCAGCTTCGGGGTGGGATGAGGGTGCTGTGGGGCGCGGGTGCCTCCTGCGTCCTGGCTCTCCCCGAGGGTGCTCGCCATGCTCAGGCTGCATCCTCATCGCTGCTTGCTGCACCGATGGTAAAAAGAGCTGGCACCTCCTTTTGCAAACTATCCTGGAGAGCAGATTGCTCAGCACAGGTCATCAAATCCCTGTAAAATCCCTCACTTGGGGCCAGCTCAGCTCAGCTCAGCTCACCTCACCCCACCGCTTCCATTCTCCGGGCAGTGGGTGCTGAGTCCCTGGCCCAGTGCCGCGGCCAGAGCGTAGCTGGAGCTGGCAGCAAGCTGACAGTCCTCGCTGAGTGCTGAGTGGGGGCCCGAGCGGGAGCTGGGGCTGAGGGTCAGGGTGGGCACCGTGGGTGATGCTGCCCGCCGAGAGCGAAGCAGCCGGCGCCGGTGCCCTGCGGCGGGGCCATCCGGGTTAGCTGGAGGTTATTAGCCATCCCAGGGGAGACACCCTGAGCAAATCGTTTATCCAGTTGCTGCTGGGGATGGAGGGATCCTGGAAGCGGCCAGGGCAGAGGAGGGAGTTCGCAGCCACAGGGTGGGAGAGCAGAGGAGGGTCTGGCACCACGGTGCTGCCCTGGCCCTGCCAGCATCCTCGGCAGCCAGAGCCTGGCGTGGGGCAGGGAGCGGGCACGGGCAGCATCTCCTGCCCGCTGCTCCCTGCGGGTCATGGGGGCAGAAAGGTGCGTCCCCCGAGCCTGTCCCCTGGCCCTCGCCGTGGCTGCACATATGCCAGTGCCTAAACCTGCTCCTTCAGAGCCAGGGCTCCTTCCTCGTCAGTGCCACACGGCCCTGGGCTCTCAGCCTGATCCTGGAACTTAAAATACAGCGAGTCGTCGAAGCAGAGCTGCTCCGGTGGCCGGGCCAGGCAGGGCAGCCGGAGCATGGTGCTGGCGAGCAGCCCGGCAAGCAATGAGCCGCCGACGGCCACTGCTAGCCCAGCTGCCTGCCACAGTGCCTGCCCACCCGCCCCGCGGTCCCTCCACTGTCCCCCCACCGCCTCGCTGGCATTGCCCCCGACAGGGGACACCTGGGAGAAGCGGGACCCAGAGATGTCCTCAGATGCCACCAGGATGGCCACGCAGCTGGCCACGGCGCCAAGGATTCCAGGCAGGCCGTGGAGGTTGTGGATGCCACACTGGTCCTGGAGTGTGAGCTTCCTTGCCAGGAGCGGGGTGAGGAACCTGAAGCCAAGGATGCACACCACGGCGGAGAGGCTGCCCAGGGCAAGAGCGGCCGCCGGTGGCACGGCCATGTCAGCCACCGTGCCAATGGCCACCCCACCGGCCAGGCTGCCATTCTGCAGGTGGCTGGGGCTGAGCTTGCCGTCCCTCTCCAGCAGGCTGGAGACCACCACGGTGGTCACGGCGCTGGCACTCATGGCCAGGAGGGTGTTCAGGATGGCGCGATGCTGGGCATCTCCTGGTTGGCAGAGGACGGACACGAAGCTGGGCCAGAAAACCCAGAGGATGAGTGTCCCCATGAGGGACAGGAGGTCAGAGCGTGGTGTTGGGGTCTCCTTGGGGTGCATCGACCGCTGTGCTGCCCCGAACAGAGCCTTGGACACGCCGAGGCCGAAATAGCAGGAGAAGACATGGATTGTGATGGTGCCCCCCACATCCAGGACGCCCAGGCGGGTGATGATGGCCCACTCACTGGCGAGGTAGACAGGGACTTCACAGGCAGCCACGACGAGGAGCTGGCAGGGGCTGGTCCTCCCCAGGATGGCCCCCACCGAGATGAGCACCGTCACGGCAGCGAACTCAGCAGTGAGGAGGTTGTGGAGGTCCAGGCGGACCTGGCCATGGTGGAAGTGATGGAGCAAGCCCTGCAGCACCAGCGCCCATTGCATGGAGAAGTTGAGCAGGAGGAAGTTGTGGGTGACAGCGCTGAGCCCGTAGCGGGGCAGGAATGTCAGCAGGAGCCCCAGCCCCACCACCAGCATCACCTGGATGTCCTGGAAAAGGGGGAAAATGCCGTAGAGCTGGTTGGCCACCAAGTTGGCATCCTCCGCCTGCGCCGAGGGCTTGTCGTAGGTGACGAAGAGGGCGAAGAAGAGGAGCAGGACAGCCTGGAAGAGCCCCAGGGAAAGGGGCAGGAGGCGGCGGGAGCGGGTGGGGGCCGGCGCGGCCATCCCGGGGCGGACAGGAGGGGACAGTGACCGGCAGGACGGGTCGGCACGGGGCAGCAGCCCGGCAGCGCTCCTGGGGTGAGCTCTGCTCGCTCCTACATTGGGGTTTTACATCCACGGTTAATTTTTAACCGAAGATATAAGTTTATGTGCCAGAAGAGGAGGGGTTTTCCCCCTCCCTTCTTTAAACACAACGCCCATAAATTACCCACGTGCTCTTGTTTGGCCGCCATAAAAAGTGGACATGAGGGGGGTTAGGATTTTGAAGGGAAACAAGAAAAACCTGCCATGGGGCAGGGCGGGAGAAGGACGATCTGCGAGGAGCCAGCCGGGGACGAGGGTGCCATGGCACGCACCCCCGTATAACCCATCCCCATCCCGGGAGCGGGGACCGCACTGCCGAAGTCCCCGGAGCGATGCTGGGAGCTCAGATTCCCCCAGCTCCCCATCTGGCTCTGCCACGTCCCACCCGGGGACGGCTCCGGCACGGCCACCACCCCGCGCTGCGGGATGATGCACGCTCTGCTCGGCAACTGCCTGGATTTTGCGAAGCGCCATAAAGCTCTGAAATCGGGGCCGAAAAGATCATTTTCTTACAGGTTTGCGTTGGCTTGAATGGCTGGAAATTCATTAACAATTAGTGCGCGAGAAAAACAAAGCCCAGAGCAGCCAAGCAGCTACCCCGAAGTTTCTGGGTTGCTGCTTAGTGTGACATTTTGCCAGTGAATGTCTGGGGAAAAAAAAAAAAAAAAGAGAACCACAAGAACAAAAGGCAGAAGGGTTGGTAAATATTTGTTCCAGAGAGAAGATATTTTTGTGCTGTCCCTGATCTCAACACCCCTGCCGTGGGCGCTGGCTCCGCGCCGCTCTTCGTCATTGTTACTGGAGGATGAGGCAGGCAAGGGCGCAAAATGGGAAACAATTGTTGAATAATCTGCGCGAGGCTGCTCTGCCAAACCCTCCCCGGCTATTTTTCAACCCAAAGATGCTGGAAATGGGGGCAATGTATAGGAGGAGGAGGTGCTTTGAAGGCAGCGCCTTTGGGGGTTGAGGAGGGGTTGCGTTGCTCCCAAGCCATGGCCAACGGCAGCGGAGGGGTGGTGAGAGCTGCAGGGGTTTGCGGGATGGGACCCGGGATGCTTTGTCTGCCTGTAATGTGGCCCTGCCACACGGCCAGTGCTGCTAACGGCAGCAGATGCTCCCGTGGCGTTCCCTCGCCCAAGGAAACGTGGGGCTGGGGTCCCTGCGGTGCCGTACGGCTCTCTCCGGTGTCCCCGGGGTGGCTGCGGATGGGGTGGGATGGGTGGGCAGGATGCTCCCATTGCTCCTGCCTGTGCCCGCGCTGGGGAGCAGCCCGACCCACTGCCTGTGGCCGCTGCCAGCTCCCACCTCCACCAGCAGCAGGGATGAGGATCGAGAGGACGCCGGCAAATCCTCCCCCACCCCTCGCTGGGATAAAAAAGGCAAAGAAAAGTGATTTCAGCCCCCCGGCCCCTCACCTGTAACCCTTCGCATGCCACGCCAGCCCACCAAAGGGGTTTTCAAGGGGACAGCCTGGCACAGTAAAACGTCTTTTGTTGATGGCGGGTGAGATAAATCCCCAGGGT
Organism: Scopus umbretta; assembly: GCA_013400535.1. Lineage (NCBI taxonomy): Eukaryota > Metazoa > Chordata > Aves > Pelecaniformes > Scopidae > Scopus > Scopus umbretta. The sequence goes on along the minus strand of VZTL01023725.1, from coordinate 66,396 downwards.
GATCCTTGGAGAGGGGCAGCACTCCTGAAATGGAGGAGCTGTGCTGCTCTTGAAGACCTGGGGGAAGCCTTTTGGCCCCAGCTGAGCAAAGGATCTGCACGCGAGCAAGGGTAGGGCTCAGCCTGGCGTGCCAGACGCCGGGGTGCTCGCGGCTGCACGCTCAGTGCTGCGTGCTCGCTCCCCTCCTGCTGCCCCGCAGCGGCTCAGCCCTCCCCTTCTCCCCTTCCCGCTTCACTTCGGAGCTTTTGGAAGGTGAGGCTAGATAGAATGCTGAAAGAAAAAGCTTTTGAACAGGTCTTTCAGAAAGCAGAGTGCTTTGAAGACTCGGCAAAGTTATGGCAAAGCGCCTCCTGTGAGGAGGATGCCGGAGGAGATGTGTTCTCCTGGAGCATCCCAGTGCTGCCAGACCTGCTGGAGAGGCCAAGCATCGTGTCAGCAGGTCTGGGATGTAAAGGCCCTCCTGGATCCGGCCGTCACCTCTGGCAAGGGGCGGAGGCGCAGGGACGCCGGGAAGTTGGGGTGCCCTCCCCGGACTCAACTAGCCGGGCCAACAGATGCTGTGCGGGGGCACGCGGGGAAGCAGCAGCGCAGGGTCGGGCTCCGGGCTCGCTGCAGGGGGACGGGGGTGTTTCAGGAGGTGACATGGCTGCCTATCTCCATCGGCGGGTGATAAGGAGGGACGCCCTTGGACACGTGCTCTTTTTCCACCCGGAAATTTTGCTCCGGCAGCACTCAAGGATTTGGGATGCTTATCCGGGCTCCCAGAGGGGCAGAAGCCAATGGAGGGGCTCCCCCACGACCCGCAGCCCGCCAGCATCCCCGGATCTGCTGCATCCAACGTGGGCCTGAGCCGTGCCGGCACATGGGCACACATGCAGACAGGGGCCAACCTCCACCACGCTCCTTTGCCGAGCCATTGGCTGCCACCATCCCCTTCCCTTGGGAGAAAGACCATCCCGCTTAGCCTCCCTGCTTCCCAAAGCAGACGAGGTGCAAAGAGCAGCCATGCCCAAGCGCTCCCCGGGCCAAAGACCCCGCTGCAGAGAGGGGGGGAACCCCGCCGGGGCGCAGATTAAAAAATAACCTTTATGGCACCCATAAAAGAAGGTCGAAGTTTCAAGAGGTCTCTGGGAAGGTGAAAGTCCCCGCTGGCCCCGGAGCATCCCTGAGGGCAGTGAATGATTAACCCCGCGGTGCACGGTGCGCCAGCGGGACGCCACGGTCCTCGCGGGGAGGACCCACGTGGCGGGGAAGGTCCGGTCCCTCCAGTAACATTTTCCAGGCATGGAGAGTTTTCTTTCGGCACCGAAGGAGCGGGGATGGAGGAAGCATCTGGCGAGGGCCGGGGCGGCAGGGAGGGGACCATTGAATTCCACCCCCCACGTCCCCCTTTCACTGTGTGGGCAGTTGTTTTATGGCAGGAGGACTGGGGAACCATTTTAGCATGATCCACGCTGAGACTGCTAGAGGAGTTCCCCGCTGAGGGCTGGATACAAAGAAAAGCTGAATTAACCGAGGGTCATATAAGGCAACAGGATCTGACAGATCCGAGCCAATATATGCTGGCAACAGCCAGTCCATGGCACTGTGAGAAAACACTCCTGCAAATTTAACAAATCCCTATGGTCTAGAAAGTCATGTACAAGAAATTACTAATGAAGGGATCTAGTCATATCTGGATTTCCAGACGTTGGTCATGCTCCCACCGCGTTTTGCAGGCCATATAAGTACATGGATCTGAATCCCGGGCGCTGGAGACCGGCAGGATTGTTCCGATCGTCTTGTCTGACCTCCTGCGTCAGACGAGGGCTCCCGGCGAGGAGGGGATGCTCAGCCCAGCCGGGCGGCGGCGGCGGCCGGGTTCTGCAGCCGCACCGGGCTGGGGTTGGCCGGAGAAGGTTTGGGACCGCCGTGGTGGCACTGGGGTGGCTGGGAGCCCACACCCCGTGACGATGCGCCGGCACCCTGCGGATGGGTGCTGGGGACCCGCGGCCGGGCAGGAGGGAGCGGGAGCTCCAGCTGCATCCCCACGGGGCTGCCAGCGGACGGCCGGACGAGGCACCGGGCGGTGGGGAGGGACTGCCGACGGCACCCCCGGCCTCGGCCTCGCTCTTCTCCCCACCACCCCATCCAGCCGCTCTCCTGAGCCTGGAGCACCCCAAAAATCCCTATTCCCTTTAGGGAAGCTGGGCTGCCTGCGGAGCTATGCCTGGCTCCCGCTCCAGCCCCTCTGTAGGTCCGACATAAACACCCACCCGCTCTCTAAGCGAGCTAGGAGCGAGCATCACGAGCGTTTTAAAAGCCCCGGTCCGGCTCTGACCCCAGGATCCTCGGTACCGGCTGTCAGGCGGCAGGCGGGGGGCCAGCCCCCCCCAGCCCCTCGCAGCCGGGTCCTACCGGGGGGGGGGACAAAGCCGAACAGACGTCACAGCGGCATCACGCGGGCCGAGTGGCCTTCTCCATCTTGTTAGCACATTGTGTAACACAACATGTGGAGGCGCTGGGACCGCACACGCATGCACTCCCCGACAGCCCAACCGGGGGGAAAAAAAAGAGAAGGGAAAAAAAAAAGAAGGAAAAAAAAAAAAAGAAAAAAAAAAGAAAAAGAAAAAAAAGGAAGCAATTTAAGCTTTGAATCTTTCTCTTTAAAATGTTCTCATGGCTTCATTAGAATTTGCAGCCACAGAGGCTTTGAAGAGCATGGTATAAGGAGTGAAACATCTGGAAAAATTAGGATTAATGAAAACATAATTCCCAAGACTAAAGGAAAGATTAATCCTGCGTTACCACTTGTGTGTTCCACAGCTTTTCCCCAGCTCGTAACGCTGAACTTATTAAATCGCCCTGAGCTGAGTTTTCCTTTTTCTCTCTCCCTCCCCTATTGAGCCCAATGGAAGCGACTGATGCCAAACGTAACGATAACCAACTGTGCCGAGCAGCGCGGCGCGAGCGCGCCGCCCGCCGCCCCCGCGCCCAGGTGGGCACCCACGGCCTGCCGGGGTGGGGGTCCTCGGGCGGGGGTCCCGTGGGACCGGGGGTCCTGGGGGGGCTCTGCGCTGAGGCAATGGGTGCCGTACCCCGGTGGGGCTGCACCTGCTCCCACGTGCGCTCCTGAGCAGGATGGGGCCCCGTCGGCTCGTGATATGGGGGGGTGCTGGTGAATTGGAGAGTAATAAGGAATAAACTGCCCTGCTCTGCTTTCAAACGCACGGCTGGGTTGAGACCGAGGCGTCCCCGAGGTGCTGGCGTCTCTGGGTGGCATTTCTGCAAGCGTGAGGCTTGCCCTGGTGCTGTGCTGTGCCATGCCATGTCGTGCTGTGCCATGGCGTGCCATGCCATGCTGTGCCGAGCCGTGCTCTGCGTGCTTGCTGTGCATGCTTGCTGTGCCATGGCGTGCCACGCTGCGCTGAGCCACGCTGCGCACGCTTGCTGTGCCATGCCGTGCCGTGCCATGCCGTGCCACGCTGCGCTGAGCCATGCTGCGCACGCTTGCTGTGCCATGCCGTGCCGTGCCATGCCGTGCCACACTGTCCTGAGCCACGCTGCCACGCTGCGCACGCTTGCTGTGACATGCCATGCCATGCTGCGCTGAGCCACACTGCGCACGCTTGCTGTGCCGTGCCGTGCCGTGCCATGCTGTGTGTGCCATGCCACGTGCTGTGCCTGCATTGGCACCACCCTCGGCTCCAGAAGCGGCTGCCTTTCATGGCCGCGGGGCTGGGCTTTGAGCAGGGTGCTGGGACGTGCCAGCACCATGCCAGCTTGCTCTGTTGAGCTCTGGGGCTGCGGCGGGGCCATGGCACGCTGTGTACCGGCGAGTACCGGCGGCTCACACCGGCTGTGCCAACCCCTGCTTGAGCTCCCTCGGCCGGGCTGGCCTGGGGTCTCGGGCTGCTCTGGGTCCGAGCTTGGCCGTGCGGAGGGACCAGCTAGGGAAGCTGCTCTTGGGTGACAGCCCCTTTGTCCCTGTCACATAGGGTGGCAAATTCCTCTTTCTTTGGGGCAGTGATGCCGCCAGCAAGTAGCACGCCAGTGTAACGTTGGGGTT
>VZTL01023725.1:28675-45007 GCA_013400535.1 Scopus umbretta | reverse complement strand
CCTTCCTTCCTTCTTCCCTTCCTTCCTTCTTCCCTTCTTCCCTTTCCCTCTTCTATCCTTCCTTCCTTCCTCCCTTCCTTCCTTCCTTCTTCCCTTCCTTCCTTCTTCCCTTCCTTCCTTCTTCCCTTCCTTCCTTCTTCCCTTCTTCCCTTTCCCTCTTCTATCCTTCCTTCTTTCCTCCCTTCCTTCCTTCCTTCTTCCCTTCCTTCCTTCTTCCCTCCCTTCCTTCTTTCTTTCCAAGCCCCTTTTCTGGCTACCAGCGATCTGCCCGTGCCTCCCGCAGCCCCGCCGAGCCGAGGCAGGGAAGTGTTGAGGTTTGCCTGCCAGGCTGCCTGTTTGCAGGCAGACAGGGATGCTTGGGGCTTTGTGTTTATTTTTCTTATGACTTATTTCATGTGTGTGTTTTGGCCAGCATTCCCCATCTGGGGTCGGGAGCAGCCCTGGGGTGAACGCAGGGGTGAGCCCTCTTCCCCCGGCAATTTTCTGGTGGGAATGTCAGTGCCGGAGGGAGAAACGGCTTCTTGCTTTTAAGCACTGTTCACATGAAAAGAAATGCGTTTCCAGCCTGTCAGCCTAGGGACTGTTGAGGAATGGCGGGTTCACCAGCAGCCGGGTGACAGGCGGCTAAAACCTGCCTCCGAGCTGCACTGCCGGGGCTGGCACGGCTCTGCCATTGCCGCACGCGCCGTGGGCACGGCTGCATACCCACGGCACGCTGCCATCGGCAGCCGTGGCGAAACAGCTCGTCCCCCGCTGCCAGGTCACTGCTCTGCTCGCTCGGCTGCCGTCCAGCAGAGATTTGCAGCGCCAAGAGCCGGGCTAGGTGGTCTGAAGGTCCTTCCTGCCCTTGGCGCCGAGCAGTTATGAACTCTGCGGGACCCGTTTGAGAGCAAGGAGATCTGCTTGCACACTGTCCCCGCTCCCTGACACCCGCCAGGCAACTGGGTTTACACGTGAAAGGTGCTCCAGCTCCGGGTATCTGCCTCCAAGCCCCCTCCGGCTGCGGACGTGCTGGAGACCCCAGCCTGAAACGTGAACCTCAGCGCTAGGAAGACTTGGGGCACCGGGTTGCGCAAGCGCCCAGCTCCCAGCCTCCTCGCAGCGGTGGGGTATTGCATGCCATGGTTTCTGTGTGTCTGGAAGTGATTTGAAAAAGCCGATCTGCTGTTAACCCTAAACAAAACAAAGGCCTATTAAAAAAAAAAAAAAAAAAAATCTTGTCTCACTTATTTTTCAATCAGTAGCCAGGAGCGACAGAAGTTTCGGGCTTCCTTCATGTTCCTGGAGCCTCTTATTAATATTTTGCAAGAGCAAATCAGCACCAGTCCAGGGGAGAGCCCGTACGGCTGCAAGGAGCCTCCTCTCCGCTCTCCCCTATCCTGCCCCGGCCGTGCAGCCGAGGAGGATGCCAGAGCATCGCCACGCCGGAGGAGCAGCCGCGTGCCGTCACCCAGAGGCTGGAGGCTTTGGCTCTTTGCCCCTGCCCCGGGAGCAGAAAGGTGGGTGCTGGGGGGAGCTGGGGGCCCCCAGCCCAGGACCCACAGCTTCTTGTGGGGTGAAGTGAGCAGCCTTCGGGGGGCAGCTGGACTGGGAAGCTGCTGGGGACATCCTGGGAACATTCCTCCGCTGCCGATCCTGGCCCTTTTCCCAGGCTTTGGCCAAGCGCATGGCGCTTTCCCTGGCCGCATCCACCCCGTGGCCTCCTGCGCGGCCCCAGCAGCATCCTTGGCCTCCGGGTGGGCTCAGAACTGCCCCGGATCCAGGGTTGGACCCAGTGCCATCAGTTGGCATTTGGGACGTGGTGGGGATGAGCTACAGCGCCGTGGGAGAAGGGGCAGCTCAGATTTGGAAATGATGCTAAGATCTGGGGTAAAGATTTTTTTCCAGCCCTGGAAATGATGCTAAGATCTGGGGTAAACCCTCCCCGGGGGGAGGCAGATGCAGAACTTCGTGCCCTCCACGCTTGCTGTGGCAGCGGCTCCAAGCGTGGGCCTCCTCCGCGTGGGCTGGCAGTGGGCTCGCGATGCTTTCCTTGCGCAGGGGGGGCGCGGGGCGGGGGGTCAGAGCGGGGCGGCGGTCCCTGTTGCGCTGGGGTGGTTTGGGACCTCTTCTGCCCACGGAGCAAAGCTGGGCGCTTCGACCCCAGAGCATGCATGCGGTGCAAACCCTGCCTTGCCAGCGCATTGCTGTTGTACCGCATCCCGGCGCAGGGATGGGGGGGAAGAGCCAGGGAGGCTGGCGGAGGGGGAAAGGAAAGGTACGGCTGCTGGAGGAGGGATGAGAGCTGTGAAGCAGGGAGAGAGGGGAAGGAGAGCTGCAAGGGGGGATGGAGTAGCATGCAAAGCACCCAAAAGTGCCTAGGTGCAAAAATGCTTGGGTGCAAAGCACCCAAAAATGCCTGGACCAGCCCAGGAAGGGTGTGGGGGGGGCCCCGCTGCGTGGGCAATGCCGCACCGCTTCACTCCCCCTCCCTAGAGCCGGCATCTGCCCCGGAGCGGGAAAGCAGAAAGCCCTCTCCGGGGCAGAGGGAAAGCCCCCGCACCCAGCCGGGCTGCGGGGTGAAGCCTGCGGGGTCTGTGCCCGGCTCAGCTTTCCTGGAGGGGGACACACACAAAACCCCCGCAGCAGCACCCCTCCCTTCGCACCGCGGCCCCAGGGACGTGGGGATGCGGCACGGGGTGCTGGCGAGCCCCCAGCCCTGGCTCCTCAGCGGCCGCATCTGCGGCGGCGGCGTGCGGGGAGGAAGCGCTGGACGTCCCTGGGCAGAGCTGGGCCGCCTCTCCCCGCGTCCTCCTCGCCGGGCCTGGCGTCGGGCGAGCTGGACCCCGGCCCGGCACACAGCCTCAGGAGTTGTANCCCTCCCCGCCCCCAGCCCATGCCTCTCGCTGCCGGTTATTCCTCCCAGCCGGGTCCGACGCCGAGCTCCCACCCACCTAAAAATAGATGCGGCACCACCTGCACCACCCCAAGGGGTCTCGGGGATCTGGGGGCTCGGAGGAGGGGTGGTGGGGATGGCAAGAAGAGCGAGCGTTGCTGGTTGAGCCTGCTGGTTATTTCTGCTGCCGACGGCTGCGGGTGGGTGCAGGAACCCCAAACTGGGCTAGGGGCTGTGCAACCAAATCCAAGGGATTCACCCCCCACATTTGCATCCAGGTTACAGAGGCGGCAGGTGGGTGCTGGCAGGGCGGCCGTGGCACAGCAGCAAAGCCCCGAACCGTGATGGGAAAATTGCTTTTTATTCTCATTTTGCAGAGGGTGCAAGGCACAAGGGGAGCAGTCGATGGGGCAGGGGCAGGAGCGGGATCCATCGCCGGTGCTGCGGCGGCCAGCGCCTCCTTCACTCGCTCACACAGACCAGCCATGCTTCTAGGTGTGTTCATGCCGCTAACGAATTAATCACCATGCGGTTACTGGTGTGGGGCTGGTGCTGCGGTGTGTCTGGTTGGATGAAGGAGATATTGCACAGGAAGAGACTTCTTATTCATTACAGCTAATAATTATCTTCAGACCGCACCGCACAGGTACCCGGAACGGTGCGGCCAGGCGGGATGGACGCGACCGACACCCGTGCCAACTTCTTCATCCCGAAGGAGATGCCCTTTACCAGGGACGGCCGAGGGGAGCGGGGTGACCCGCGCAGGGCTGCTCGGTGCCGGGCCGGCGGCTCCCCCGGCGCCCCAAGAGGTGCCCCCGCGCCGGCGGGTCCTGCGGGCTCCCCCGGGGCCGGGGCCGCGGCAGCCTTGCTGGAACAAAGGCTTCCCAAAGAAAGGCGCTTCCTGGAGAGCAAAGGACTCGGGGCCGGGGCTGTGTGTGAGCCCTGCCGGGAGGCTGAAGTCATCTGCTGGGAAACGCTCCGTGTTTCGCCGGAGCCTCCCTTTATCCAGGGCCCAGCTCAGCGCCTGGTTTCCTTGTGCACAAATAGTTCAGTGGGTCAGGCAGAGCTGGCAAGCACCGAGCAAGCCGGCCGGGCGCTGCCAGGCGCCGGCAGACACAATGCGGCATCTGCCTTAGGAGCATCCCGGCAGCAGCCGCATCCCCACGCAACGGTGACACGTCCCCCACGTCTCCAGCCAGGGACCAGACTCTTTCCCACCCGAGTCAGGGCAGGTGGAGAACGGGTGGTCGTGATCCGTTCCAGCCCTGGGAATGGCCGACTCAGCTGTTTTCTGCTCATTTTGCTCCTTTTCTTGGCTTCCAGCTCCATCCGACACGTGAAGGGCACTGGGGACAGTGGGAAGGTGCCCTGGGTCTCAGTGGCTCTCTGCCCTGGGAGCGTGCCGGCCAGGGTGATCGCCGCCACCCTGCCCCGCTGCCACCCATGCCGGCAGGTCCCCGACGGCTGCGGGACTGAGCTGGGCCGGCCAAGCCCGGCAATCAGGCACCGCACCCGAGGAAGCAGAGAAAGTTGTCTTTCTTTTTCAGCTCTTTTCAATAACCAGAGGTCAGCCTTGTGTATACAGGATTATAACTGGAACGACAACAGCAATACCCATTACGCGAGCAGCGAAACCCACAGCTCACCTAAAAAAGCTGTTTGCTCCGCACAGGCGCAGCCGGCACAGCCTCCGGGCAGCGGCCGGAGCCCTTGGTCCTCACCGGGGCCGTCCTGCCTCCCCTTCCCCTGCCTTTGCCCTGCCATGGCCCCTTCCTGCACGGCCCTGGCTCGCCGGTGATGGTCCCACCAGCTCGGGGTGCCACAAGTCCAGCCACATCACCCCGTGTTTGCTCCCTGACCCGCTCCCCCTGAAACCCGGGGTGCAGCCCCCATGCCCCGAGTGTGAGTGAACCTGCTGCAAATCCCACCCACAGTGCTAAGAGCCGGATTAACGCCGGGGAAAGGCTTCGGCTCGGCGCGGCGCGGTGCACAAGGAGTGCTGAGCGTGCCGGGGCGCACGGGGCGGGCGTGCTCGGGGCACGCGTGTGCGCGCTGGCTGGAGTCGCTTCCCCGGCAGCTGATTGCGGCAGCAGTTGTTGCTTTAATGCTTGGTTCCCATCACAGAGAGAGCCCAGGCTTTTAGGAAGGAAAGTCTTACACTTCTACCAAGTATTTCAAGACTCCCATAAACACATTTTTGGTTCAGTATTAATGAATTACCTCAATGCGGAGCTACTCATGCCAAATACATGAATACAGAGTGTAGAAAAGCCGCCGAGAAGCAGATTTGGCTGCCATTCAGCTGCTCCGATCGGCACAATTTCTTTTCTCGATTATAGCAAGAAAATGCGCTCTGCCTGTGGCACTGCGTCCTCCCAGGAACAGGCAGCTGGCCGACAGTTGGGCTGTGCAAGAGCCTGGGCACGCCGGGGTTATTCGCTGCTTCCATCACTCGAATTGGCAGAAAATGCTGCTCGCTGGTGTCTGTGCAGGAGATGCAGCCAAGAACCGGGATCCTGCTGTTTCTGCATGCCCAGGCTCGCTGCTCCGGGCCGCCCGACCTCCTCTTGGGTGCTGGGGAAAGGAAAGGAAAATTGCGATTAGGAGGATTTTTGAGCTAGGCTTTTTTGGGGAGGTGGGTCGGGGCTCCCCGTCTGTGGCCCCCGCAGCCACGCGTGCCCACGAGCACCACGGCCGGGTGCAGCTCCGCCGTGGCCCCTCTCCGCGGAGCAGTGAACCCTGACCCGTGGCTTTGGTGAGCGTGTCCCCTGCTTTCCTCCAACAGCAACAGCTTTCCACGCTGGGGACAGCCTGGAGACGACGTGCCCCCCGGGAGGGAAAGTGCAGCTCCCCTTTTGCAGAAACTTTTCTCGCCGGGGCTCCGCTCTCCGGGTTCCCAATCTCCGCGCCCCGCTGGGTGTTTGCTCATCCCTTGCTCTTTGAGCGTCATTCGAATGAAAGTACCATGGATAAATGGGTTTGTGCTACATCGCGGATGAGGTTGCCGCTTCCAAGCAGGGGAGAGGAAGGGAATTAAGGAAGGCAACACAGTGATCACACCGCCGCCGCTTTGCATCTCAGCCCTCGGGAGCTCGTCAGCGAGGGCTGAGCTGGGCATTGCCTCTCTGCTCCCTAAAATGAAACCCCAGCAGCAGGCGAGCAGGGGAGAGGGGGCAGCCGGCTGCGCCCCTGCACCCACCGAGCCCCGCGGCTGGCAGCAGGAGGGTCGCCCATCCTCTCCCTCGCCGGGAGGGCTGATGCAACAGCGCAGGACGTCTCCATCTGGGAAAGGTTTGCTGTTCTCAAGAGCTGCTGTGGCTCCCGACATGTTTTAACTTAGTGCGAGGCATTACCTCACCAGCCCGCTGCAGATGGCAGATGGCTGCTGGCGGCGCCACGCGCCTCTCTCCCCTCTTCCCGCTCCGTCTGCAGCCCCTGAACCCAGCGCTCTCCACTCGGGCTTCCCACGCGTCGGCCGGTTTGCTCACAGGATCCCGGGGAGGCGGTTGCTTAGTTTCTGAGCATCACCCCAGCCAGGCCTGGAGGAAGAGGAGCCCTTTGCAGCATTCCTGGAGGGAGGAGAGCCCATTGCAGCATCCCTGGCACCGACAACCTTTGCCGAAGCTCGCAGGCCGCCTCCTTCCACGTGGGGTCTCATGGCCACCTCTGCCTCGCCAAGGCTTTCACCGCCCAGCAGAAAGGATGAGGGTGTTGCTGAGAGCTACCTTGCCTTCCCAGAGACAGGGAAATCCTCAGTGCCAAAACCAAGTGGAAGAGAGGAGTTTTGGCTCAGAGCGGGGTAGACGCTGCCGTGGCTCTGTGCCTCAGTTTCCCCGTGCAGGGCTCAGGGCAGCCCAGCCTCTCCTCAGGTCCTTTAGAGACAACAATCTCCCTGGCAAAGGGCAGGATGCATCAGGGTAATTTTGACAGAGTGCTCCTTTCCTGAGAGAGAACAATAATAATAATGACAATACTACGACTAAGAATAAAGAAAATGGCCTGAGAGCTTTCCCTCCCTGCAAGCAGAGGAACAACTTTTGCTTTTTGGTGCTGTACTGGCAGCTTTAAGGGAATGGAAATGAGCATGAACGTGCTGCACTTGAGGCTCAAAACCCCAAGAAGTGTGACATCCCCCCCATAAACTGGTCTAAAAATGAGATTTAAAAGCTTGCCACAGGCAGCATCTCTTTCTTCGCTTTTTGATTTCAGAGCATCCTTTGTGCTGCAGCTCAGGGAAAACGGCAGCAAAATCCCCCAGCAGCGGAGCCGGGGCTTGGGCATGCTGCGAGCGACCGCGGGGGTCTTTGGTGCAGGGATGCAGGGTGGGAGGAGGAGGATGGCGTGGACCCCCAGGGATGAAGGCTGCACCAATGCCGGGGATCCCCGTGGCTGGCGGGGTGCAGGGGGCCAGGGGCAGGAGGGAGGCGGTGGGGAAGGGCTCTGAGGGAAAGGCTTTGTTCGCGGGCCAACCGGGAGTGTGAGGGCCTCCGGGTTCCAGCGTTTCTCCTCCACTTTGCTCCTGCTGTGCGCGGGAGCCGGGCCAAGGTGGAGCACGGCGGGGTGGAGCGGGTCCCCGAGGAAGGCAGGGGACGGCCGCGCATTTAGCCCTTAAATTGCCTGGGAAAGCAGCTCTGTCTTTCCATCTCCCTCCAGAGCTCTTCTCTCACCCAAGCTAAGGCTGTTTCCTAGGCTGCTCGCCCCGAACACCTCCACCTCTGCCCTCCTCCTGACGACCCCTCTTGCTTGGCCGGTTCAGCCTTGCTGGGATCTGAAAGCACTGAAAGGGAAGGATAAGCAAAGGCTCAGGACAGAACAGCCCTTCGTGGCGTGCTGGAGCTGGAGAAATAAGGTTAAAGGCTCTTATCTGATGGAGCCGCAGCCTTGCCAAAGCCTGTTGCTATCAGCTCGGGACACATGTGCTATTGGCAAAGCTTCGGGGACACAATAATACAAACAGTTTTCATTGTCGAGTCAACAATGATGGGAGAAGGAGCCTGGTGCTATTACCGGTATAAAAGGCGCACTGTAGGAAAGCTCAGGACAGGAGGATGCAGTCGGGATCAACAGTGGGGATTAGCAGATTACAGTTATATTTGTATTCGGGAAGGAGAAACCTTCCATCCCCAGTGGGCTGGAGCCAGAAGGATGGAGCCAGGGGGGGGTTAGGCTGCAAGAAAAAACTCTTGGAGCAGCGCTGGAAGCAGCTGCAGCAAAGTGCTGATGGCAGCGGGTTTGGGCAAGGGCAGGAGGCAGGTTTGCAGCGCATCAGCCCAAGGTCGTGCTCTGCCGGCTTGTGAGAAGTCACCCAGGGCAAAAAGTCGTGGCTGTAAATGACTGAGCAGGGGCTGCAGGGCGAGGGGGGCTGCTGCAGCCACAGCCAGAGGCTTGTGGGATCCCTCCACACCCTCTCACTTCAAGGCCTGTAGATATGAAAAAGCCCACGCCGATGCGTGTGGGGCGGGTGGGCGGTTCGGCACACGCTGCCCCCAGCCTCTGCTGTCATTTGGGCAGATACGAGGATGGTGAGGAGGACTGGTGCCTCTGCACCGGCCGGGGCTGGTGCACGGGGGCCATGCCGCACCCGTGCCTTTCGAGGGGGGAAGCATTCTTCCAACGCCTGTGCGTGCCCCCACGCTCTTCCTCCTCAGCCTTCCCAGGCCCCTCTCATTCCAAATGGGGGATTTTTGGAGAACACACACGCCCGGGCTGAGTTGAATGTGTGGGTGGATGAGTGGGATGGGAGGATGAGTGGGATGGGGGCACCGTCCTGCCCAGGGCAGCAGCCCCTCCGAAGCGGCGCCCGCAGGGCTGCCACGCGCCCGTGGCTCTGCCTGTCCCAGCCCCGGTGCTGTGCCATGCCGTGCCCCTGGGACCCAGGCAAGGTCCTCATCCGTGATGCCGCACGCCGGTGAGGGCACAGAGAGGGTGCTTGAGGGATGCAGGACCCAAAGGGCAAGACAGAGCACCTCCAGCCACCTGGCTCACAGAGGGCATGGAAGGGTTGGTCAGCAGACGGAGGCCCGGGACGGAGGCACGGTGCCATCCCACACCCTCGGAGGTGAGTGGCGAGGTGACGGGGAGCATCGCCTCGGCCATGCCTGTGGTGGTGAGGAAGAAGACGCATGTTTGCCAGCTGTTGGGCTGTAGTGGCAGGGGCACGGTGAGCACAAAAGCCCCCACTCCATGGTGGGGCTGGATGGGGCTGGAAAGCCAGGCAGGAGGTCAGGAACTTAAGTGCTGCTGTCAGCGGCCGAGTGGGGCCGGGGCGGCCATTCCCGCCGGGAGCAATGATGTCAGGCGGCACTCGTGGCCAGGAGGCAGGAAGCCCGACGCAGCCAGCGAGTCTGTCCTCCTCGGCCTTCCCCATGTGTTTTCATGAACAATGCACCCCGTGGCAGGGGTGCTGTGCGGCTGGGCCTCCCGTGTTGGGGACACCACAAGGCTGGCCCTCCGGCGCCGCCGGCAGCACCGCGTGGCTGCCTTGCACCCGCGCTGGCATCCCGGCCGCTCCTCTGTGGTGGGTGCTGCTCCCCATCCAGGTGGGCTGTGGGACGGTGCTGGCGTTGCACCTTTTGCCTGGGAGAGCCGAAGGGGAGAAACCCCTGGCGTGCGTTGGCCGCAGCCCGCACTGCCCGGCACCACTGCTGCTGCACCTCCTTAGACGGCACATCTGGCCCCGGCAAGACACACGTGTGGGGCAGACAGGCTGGCGAGCCCCAGAGGAAGCCCACGGAGAAAGGATGGCAGTGCCAGCTGCTGGCCTGGCCCTGTCCCACTCCCAGCTCTGGGGCAGGGTAAATACCTGCCTGGAGCATCCAGCCGTGCCTGCCCGGGTATCCAAATGTTCCATCTGGAAGAGGCAACAGCGATTACTCAAATGTGCCGAGGGAAAGCTCCGGCAAACTGAGGCGCTCAGTGATGCTGTGAGATGCAGAAGAGCTTCTCCGGGCTGGGGGTCCGCTGGGGCGAGGGGGGCCGTGAGCCCCATCTCTGCTCTCCCAGTCTGGGCGGCTGGGACTTGATTTTGCCTCCTGGCGCCATGAGAAGCCTTTTGTGAAGCCAGCGGGCATTCGGAGCAGGCAGGGTGACGGCAGCCAAGCATGGGGCTGAGAACAGGGTGGCTGGGACGGGGCAAGGCGCCTGGTTGCGAACACCCGGAGGGAGAGGGACTTCCTGAGCACATCCAGCTAAAGGATGGCCCCAAGGACTCCAGCTCGGCCTCTCCCTCCACCCCACCCAGCACACCCTTGTTTTCACAGAGGTGCCTCCTTGCCGGGGACGCAGCAGGCTGCGTTTGCCAGTGGCTGGCAGCGATGTCCGTGCTGGTGCCGACAGGCCGGCTGGCATGTTTTCCCCCAGGGAGGCTTTAGCAGGAGGCTGTGCATTTCTGGGAATTGTGTCAGGCAGGGAAGGAGGTTATTGTTCGAGCTGCAAGTGTGCGGTGCGCTGATGAGATCAGGGCTCGGTGCTTGGCGGTGGGGCAGCTGAGCCGTCTGCAGCACCGCTGATGGGGCGATAAGCGGGAGAAGGTTCTTATCTGCGCTCCCATCGCTGCGGGGATTGCTGGAGAGCAGAGGGCATGGCAAAACCCGGTGACCTGGCTCTGCTCGGCCTCGCCATGCGGTTAGCACGGGGCAAAGGGGTGTCCAGGGGGTTTCAAAGGGAGTGATGAAGGCAGTGAGGAGGAGAGCACGCTGCCTTCGACTGCGGCACGTGGCGGTGCAGCCGCCCGCCCTGCTGACTTCGGCCATGCAGACTCTTCCTCCCAGTCCTCCCAGTTCACCCAGCAGCCCCCTCAGGTGCACGAATCCAGCCGTGGGCCTGGGGGCCCCAGTAGCTTTTAAATCATGGGCGCCTTTGCTGCGGGGGGAACCTGCCCCGCACAGCTCCCTGCGGCCGTGCCGAAGCAGCTTTCGCTCCGGCTGCCGACGGAGGAGGCCAAACGCTGCCTGTTCGCTGCCTGGATTTCACCCTCTGCCTCGCTGGTGGGCAGGGAGGTGTGTGTCGGTGCAGCCACTGCGTGGGCACCGTCCTTGTGTCCCCGTGATGGTGGTGACGGAGGGACTGCCGCGGCCCCCAGCCCACGGCTGAACCGCCGAGGGCCGTGTGCTTCGGCAGGGCAGCTCGGGAGGGTACTTCTGAGCAAAGGCCCCTCTGTGCTGCCCCAGCCCTCCTCGCTGAGCCCCCCCTGCTTCCCTCTCTGCCGGTCGATCCCTGTCTCCAGTCCCTCTGAGGTCTCGGGCCCAGCCCTGGCTGCCCTGCCATGTTCTTGCTCCTTTGCAGGCAGGACACAAGTCCCGTCGATCCCAAACTCTGTGGGCGACAATATCGGAGCTCTGTTTGCAAAACCGCTGTGAGGAAGGGGCTGGGGGGGTCAAAGCCCTTTGCAATCCTTTACTGTGGGTGAGCTGCGAGGTGCCACGTTAGTCCATGAGAAGCTAACCATCCTCCTCCTGCTCCTCTGGAGGATGCCTCCCTCCACGCGCCGTGGCTTTTGACACAGAGCAAGTCACGAGAGCCCGAGGAGGACAGACCTGCTGCCACGGAGGGGCACCGCCATCCGGAGAGCTTCCCTACCGCCCTGGTCTGGAGATCGCACTGGCGAGCAGGGACAGCATAGGAAATGCTACATGGGAAAGCCCTGTGTGAGAGCCCAGGAGCCCCTGCCTTCCCACAGCAGACTTATCAAGGCACCAGTTCAGAGTGGCGCTTTCCATGGGCCAAAAGGGAAGTGCATACACACCAGACTTCTCAGGGTCAAGGATGCTGGGCAAGCAGCGAGCCGAGAGGCTGCAGGGGGCAAGGGAGGGAACCGGGGCGTGGGGAGGGAGACACAAATAGCAAAATGAATGGCTTGAACTTCCTATGTTTTATGAAAGCGAATAAAAGGAGACAGAGAGGGGAAGAAAAAGGAGACCGGAGCGCTTGCACACGCTCTCACGCACACACAGGCCAGCCCAGACCCCAGAGCCCGCTGGTGGCCGGTGTGGCACAGCAGCCTGCACCCACTTGGCTGGCATGGCTCTGGGCCAGCTGCTTGTCTGGCCCAGCGTCCCCCGAGAACACCTCATGAAGCATGACGGGCTGCTGCTCAGCGCTTATTCCTCCCCCTGTCATTATTAGTTTGAACAGCAGCCAGTATAATTAAAATTATTAGAAGGAGGAGATTTAGGGAACATCCAAAGTGTCTCGGAAGAACAACTGCAAAGCTGGAGGTCCAAACTCCACCCCGGCGCTCGCAACGAGCAGGGCCCAGGGGAACCATCATCTCCTCCGCGTCCTCCCTTCCACGCTCCCCGTTTCGCAGGGTGGCAGAGGCTGGGCTACCACGCGGGGTGGTCCTGGCCACACTTCCCTCCACGGCTGCTGCCCGCTGCAGCCAAATCCTACAGCCCTTCCTGGTGCAGGACTTGTCCCAGGAGGTCCAGATGGCGGTGTCCCCAGGCACAAGCTGCTCACCAGCAGCTCCGGGACAGATGCGGTGGGAGGTTGTGGGGAGCAGAGGACACGGAGCCTCTGTGAGCTGCTTTGCCGGAGCAGCACGGATGGAGCCTGCGATATCTCCTGGGAGCCATGCTGGTTTCTGTTGTGTTCGGAGAGCCTGTGCCACGAGACGAGGTGTGGGGAGGTCCCTTTGGTCCTCACAGGAGAAAACAGGATGGTCTGCAAGAGAGAAATCCAAGTCACGATTTGGGCCAAATTCGCCAGGTTTCATAAGTGGGTGGATGGAGCATTTTGATCTCCAGGGTCAAATGTCCCTTGTGCCAGGGCCAGGAGCCTAGGGACATGGGACAACTGCAGTAAGGAGGGGGACAAAAGGCAGATCCCTGCCTCTGTTCTGGGGCTGGCACAAACTCATGTCTAGGGGATCGGTTCCGCTGCCTCCCTCTTCTTCCTCTCCCAGATTTCAGCTGTCCTGGGCCCAGGGAGGACCAGTAAAGTAATCTCCCTCAGGGAGCTCAGTGCTGGGAATGGCTTGACCATCCGTGCGGGAGGGTGGCTGGCTGCAGGCATCCTCGCCGGCGATGCGGTGGCTGCCGTGCCAGGTGGAGACGGCCGAGAGCCAAAAGCGAACCAGCCAGCAGAGCCAGGAGCCCTCCGCTGCCACCAAGGCAGGCTCACGAGGGTGAAAAGGAGGGGAGACGCGTCAAAACCCCTCCCCAAAATCAGCGCTGCTCTGGCAAAGCCTACAGCGGCTGCTCCCGTCTCCCGGCTGGCGCTGGCAGGATGAGGACTTGGGGTCTAGCAGCTACTTGCTGTCCATTGTTCCTTGGACGGGGTCTCTCACTACCAGCTCAGAGTGTCCCCCAGAAGCAGCCAACCTTCCTGTCCCTACGAGCTGTGACCCCAGAGCGGAGGTTCCTGGAGACCTGAGCACACCCTGGCTCAGGACAGAGCTTCCCCAGGGGTCTCGTGGTGGGTAGGTGGGCAAGGCTGGGTCCAGGAGGGCCTCTTGTCTCTGCCTTCTCCAAAAGCGATTGGGAGCAAGAGAAAAGGTGGGGTTTGGTGGCCGATCTCCAAATGAATGATGGTGACTTGAATCTGCTGGGGATACTGGAAGCAAGGAAAGCTCGTCAGACTTGATCCAGCCCATCTGCCGGGTCCAAATCAGCTGAGAGTCACTTGGGAAACACTGTAGCCCAGTGGGAAAACCAGGTGAGATTTTGTGGGTTTTTATTTTGCTGCAAACTCTTCTCCTGGCTCCACCAGCTCTGCCTGCCGAGGGGAGCTGCCAGCAAGGCACCGCGTACAGAGACTTTCACAGTGCCTCTCGGCGTGCAGGGGTCAGCTAAAGCCCCCTCCCAACCTCTCCCCCGAGCCCAGCTCCAGCGACAGACTCGCCCCTGCTCTGTTTTTAGCACATTCAAGTAGCTGCTTTCACAAGAGGTAAAAGAAAGTTCATGGATCCGTTGACAGATCAGCCCAAGCGGGAATTTCTCTGGGAATTCCTGCAATAGCAGGTTGGCTCCCGCGGAGGTGGAGTTTCCTCTGGATCTACCTCCACCCAGGCTTGGGGAGCGCTCCGGCCACCGGCTCCACGCTCGGGGGGCCGGGCTGAGCGACGCCATGGCTGCTTCCCAGCCAAGGTCAGCCAGAAACCCTCCCCGCTCTGCAAACGCCTGTCCTGTTAACCCTTGGGAAGAGCGGAGCAGCAGGCTGGCAGGGTTAGGCTGCAGAGCTGGCCTGTGCCCGCAGGCGTGCAGGGGCAGGGGGCATTTTCTTCTCCTGCCCAGCAGGCAGCGGACGGGGCCGCAGGCGTGAGGTTTTCACGCCGTTATGCTCCTCGGGGACCCGCTGCCAACCAGGCAGTCGTGGGGCCTGGGCGAGAACGGTCCGCCGCGGTGGGAGGCCGGTGCTGGCGGGGTGACGGGTTTCTCGCTCGGAGGCAGGGAGCGACGGGGTGACGGCGCTCGGCATCGGTGACTGTGCGCTCTGGAATCCGAGACACGTCCCCGGCCATAGTTGTGGTCGGGAACCATCTTCGGTTGCAGTGATACAAACCACATTCACAGTGGCAGCAGTGCCGCTCGAGCGCGCCTCTGACGCCAAGGACTGGCGTGACCCGACCCCACACACGGGACAGGCAGCTGCCCGCTTCCAAGGACCTCCAGAAGGTCCCCATGTTGGGACTTGTTTCCTCCTCCCTCGCAGAGGTGGGCCTCTCCAAAATGGCACCCCCTCGCTTCACGGCCAGACCCTGCCAAGGGATGGAGGCTTTCCAGATGCTGCAGAGGCTCCAGACGGCGGGTTGGAGGGAACTTGCGCTCGCAAGCGTGGGGCCAAGCCAAGAAGTTTCAAGGTAGCTCCAAGTGTCATGCCAGGGAGAGGGTCTGGAGCTCAGGTTTGGCCTGGGGCCACCTCCGCTGCTTTGGGGATGAATCGAAATGCATCTCGCACATCTGGGGAGCAGCTCTTGCTCGAGGGGATCCCAGAGGTCTGTCCAACGCTGTGCAAGCTGCCATAAAGAATAGCAAGCTGGCAGCTTTAGGTACCTAACAAGCAGTTTGGGGGACAGCCACCCAGGAGAGGTTTAGCACCGATCTGTTCGACACTCCCCACCCTTGTGTGCCGGTGAAGCTAAACTCTGCCCTCAGTGACTCAGTTGCCACAGGACAGAGCAGGGTTGGAGCTGAGCTAAGGGAACCCTGGTTCCCAACACCTAGTTCTGCAGCCCGAGGCCACGCGTAGCACAGCTCCATGCTTTCGTGTGATCTGCGGCCCTGCTGGGGCAGGACACGGCCGCTCTTTACCAGCCCAGTCAGGGCCCTCTCCGAAACATCCGCGCTTGGCGAGGGCTGCGAAGCCAGCTGTGCGGGAGGCATCGAAGTTCTCCCCCTGCCAGGAACCAGCTGGAGAGAGCGACAATATTCAGCGGCGAGTCCCAGGAGCAGACATTGCGCAGCTCCCGGGGGACGCGCTGCCCTCGCACAGCGTACGAGTGCCACCTACAGGGGGGCTCCACGCTCCGGCCTGGGCACCCCCAAACCATCCGTCCCTTCTCTACTCTTCCGTCAATTAGTCTCACGTCCCTCAGGCTGCACTGGGCCGGCTGCAATGGCCCCACGTCTCGCTTTAGCCAGGCAGCAGGGCCGAGCGCGGCGTCGAGGGCGACCCGCTGCGGGATTGCGGCCACGGGCGATGCTCCTGCGGAGCTCGGTCGCTGCTGGAGCTGCTTCCCCGTCCCCGAGCACCACGGGGCTGCTGGCTGAAGTCATCTTTCAGGCGGCCCTGCTGCCTGGGCTGCAGCGGCTCCATGGCGATGGGCTCTCCCGGGCCTGGCGCGGGGAGCGAAGGGAGGCCCACCTGTGGCAGGGGCTGGGCGGGTTACAAAGGGCAGGGCTCCCCCCTCCTGGCTCCCACCCGGGCGTGGGGCGCAGCAGCGCTCAGGCCTCCCGGACGGGGAGAGCCAGCCGGGGCCCCGCTCAGCCGCGCCCTCGAGGGGGACCCCCGAGGGATGCTGAGGCGGCCTGGCTCAGCCGCCGGTGCCCCGCTACAACACGTCGGGACACGCGTGTGGTCTCTGCCGGCTCGGGGAGGCCCTGAAACGGCGCGGCGGGGCAGACCGCGGGAGGGAACGGCGGCGGCGGCGGCCTGAGGGGACGGACTGCAGCCCCCACAGCGC
Source organism: Scopus umbretta (assembly GCA_013400535.1). NCBI lineage: Eukaryota > Metazoa > Chordata > Aves > Pelecaniformes > Scopidae > Scopus > Scopus umbretta. The sequence continues at coordinate 29,009 of VZTL01023725.1, read as the reverse complement.
CCCGCGGCGGGGCGGGGGCGCGGGGCACGCTGGGAGCTGTAGTCCTGCCGCTCGGCTGCGCGNGGGGGGGCGGCTCCATGTTCCCCCCTCCCTCCACGGTGCTGTGGGAGCCCCACGCTGTGCCAGGCCCCATGCACCCACGGCCCGGCACCCTGGGGCTCACCCTGCGCTGCCTCCCGGGGTGTTCCCCTCCCGGGGAGCATCCGCAGCCCTTGGGAAGGGGGATCCTTGCGTCTCGCCCCCCAGCACTGGCCTTGGAGCTCTGTTGTGCCCTCCAGAACAACCTCGGTGCTCCTGTATCTGCCTCCCGCATCCCCGTCCTATGCCAGCACCG
>VZTL01023725.1:7109-28652 GCA_013400535.1 Scopus umbretta | reverse complement strand
CCTGCTAACCCTCCCGGGGCCTTTGGAGCGTGGAGGGCTGGCCTCGCCGCTCTCCGCACGCTGGGGGTCTCGCAGGGGGTGTTGTAACCCGTGTGGCCGTCTCGGGGGGAGGCGGCCGCAAATATTTCCCTGCCTGATGGGATGTGTCAGCGGGGCGCTCCTACGAGTACAGCGTCGCGCAACGCGCCAAGGCAGCGAGCTGGGTGACGAGGGTTTGTGACGGAGGTAGGCTGTGCATCTGTGTTTGGGGTGGGGGAGAGGGCTTTTTGGGGCCAGGGAGGGCTTTGGGGAGCGGGGGGCGATGGGGGGAAGGGGTTAGGGGAGCATGGTATTTGGGTGATGGGATGCGGGGTGCGGTTGTCACGGGAACTTTTGGATGCTGGACCGGTTCTGCCAGCCGCAGATCGGGGTGAGTGCTGGCACTTGCGTAGCTGTTGTTACAGTGCAGGACAGTGTGTTTGGGCTAAACCGCAGCCTGTGATGTCTGTTCCCGTTGATGGCAGGTTTTCAACGCCATGGTTGAAATAGGAAAGGAGCAACTTTGCAGAATTTGCTTCCAAGCTTCACTGAGAAAGAGGCAGCTTCTTAAGTGAGCGGTATGCAATGTTTCCTCTTGGTTGGCATTTTATATGGCGCTGAACTGTAGCGTGTTTATTGTGTATCGGCTAATTTGCGAACTCTTCCTGCAGGATGGTTGCCTGGAGTACCTGTTTGTTGCTCTAGTTTTTGCGTGGATCCCCATTTACTGCCATTGTGCCAAGTGGCTCCATTTCTAATAACGGAGACGGGAATCACCCGGTCATTTTGTATGTTAAGGGCTGGATTTAATGGAGTCCGTTTGGCCGTTGGAGGAACGGAAAGGTGTGAAACTGCCTGAGTGGGAAGTCGCTCGTTCTGGGTACGGTAACGCGTGGTTTATGCTGGTGTGAGTTGCTTGTGTGCACGCTGAAAGCTTTGACTCTGCTTTGATTTGGCTTTCTCAGCATCTGTTCTGTAGGGTGGCACTGGCAGCTGGATTTCTTCCTGCAGTGAATCGGAAACAGCCCCTCTGCATAGGGAGAATGGGATCTGAGGACAGGGTCTGTCAGTGCAGGCTGCTTCGCTTCTCCACAATCGTGGGCTCTGTAGGTCTTGTGCTGCGAATGGGCTTGGAGTGGTTGGTGTTTTAACTGAGCTGTTAAATGTGAACACTAGAAGGCCTTGTTTGAAAGAAGGGGAAAGGGAGGAAAGAGCCAGCTGAATGGAGACAGGCACGCTCCAGGCTGTGACCTGCTGAGTGCTGCTGAAGGGGCACTGGTGCTTCTGTCCCTGCTTGCCTCTCTGAGCGACTACCAATTTTAGGTATCTACAGATTGCCTAGTCAGATTTTTTTTTTTCTTTTTTTCGTCTGGATCTGGGCTCTGGGATGCAGAGTAGATGCAAGGGGATGTCATATAACGAGTTTCAAGCGACCAGCTCTTCAGCTTCACTGCTTGATGGCTTTGCTCCTGGTATCAGCTCTTGTCCTGAGCAGGGTGGGCTATTAATATGAAAACTAGGAAATGGCTACATTAAGTTTCATGCTGTAGAAAGAGGATACTTTTAGCTCTGGCTCTGGACAGTGATACTGAGCTTTAAGGGGGTGACCGAAGTTCTTGCAACTATGCTAAATTGTTCTTGTGAGCCAATATCATTAATCAGGGCCCCCAAAATAGTGAATTTGGTAGTAGGACTACTCCTGCAAGCCAAGTGGTGTGCTGAGGGGACAGTTGGGATTCAGAGTGTATTTTTCAGGTGTTACAAATGTGAAGCTTGCCAGGTAAGGTTAATAAGCTAATGCTGCAGTTCTACCATATACCAGCAAAGACATGTAGCGTTCCAGTGCTCTTCTCTTTGCCCATTCTGATTTCTCACGTGCTTCCAGGTTGTAGGATCTACTGTCTGTTCGGACCAGCAATCCCAGCAGTAATCTTGGTGATGTTTTAGGGAAGGCTTGTTGGTGTTTTTCCCTTTGAATTCAACTTTCTGAATTTATTACCAAGCTGTTGCATTTCTTTACTAAAAGCTGAGGCACTCATTCTGTTTCTCTTTTCCTCTCCAGGATGGTGCGATGGATTTACTGAAAGAACTGAAAAGTATGCCTATGACTTTGGACTTACTGCAGGTGAGTTGCACAGTTAGGGTAAAAAAAACTGCAGTCTGCATCTGGATGAGTTCCACATGTTGTCTAAATACAACTTGATAGATTTCCTCTCACTTCTTGCCTCACCCAAAGCATCAAAATAAACATTAAATCCAGAAAATGGTACTGAACCTGGGTTTTGGACTGGCAATTAAATAGCTCTGGGCTACCATGCGCTGCCTGCACAGCTGATGGGGCAAATATGGGTGATAACTGCTCAAATCCTTTCTTAGGCTTCAGAAAGAGGAGAGACCAGATTAAAGTAGCAAACACAAAGGGCAGTCATTCCAGTCTTTGTAATGGTGATATTCAGGACACTGGGGAGGTGTGAGCAGAATTACAATTTGGAGATTAAGGTACGCATCTTGGAGTTTTTCACTCTAAACTTGAATGTCCCCTATAAAGGTGTGTAGGGAAGGTATTGGTGGGTGATTGGATGCCTAGCTTCTGAGCGGTTTGAGTAAGCTGGAGAGTGTCATCTCGCCCTTCCAAAGTTGTAAGGAGGTAATAATGCTGCAAGTCCTTGGATACTTTATATCTTGGCCATTGCTTTGACTTTGTCACGCTCATTTCTGATTTCAGTTAGTAACAAATAACGAATGTGTTCTGGAGTGATTCATTTGAATGTTCACTTGCAGTCCACCCGCATTGGAATGTCAGTAAATGCACTGAGAAAGCAGAGCACAGATGAAGAAGTGATATCGCTTGCCAAATCCCTCATCAAATCTTGGAAAAAACTTCTAGGTAAGAAAATCAGCATGTTCCTGTCAGATTCAACTTGTGAAGGAGCTGGCTTCAGCGGGAAGCTGTTTTTTTTTTTCAGGAGAGTTTATCTATTGATCTGAATAGAATATTCTTGCAAATCAGCCTTTAGAATTGCACACTCTGTCTTCCAAATTTTGTCTACTACCATGCATTCCTCTAGACTTATCTCCTGTTTAGCTAGCTCATCCTTGAAAGAGCATTGAAAGCTTCAGGACTGTTCTTAACGTGTACCTGTCCGTATAGTAATTAGCAGCATTATTTGTAGAAAAAAAATGTCTGCACTCTAAACCCTCCGCCCCCACTTGTATGCTATGTGGCATTAATCCAGCGTGTGCTGTCAGCCTTGCGCAAGGGCTTGTAAAGAGAAATGCTGGAATGCATTTTGGGTGACGAGCTGGAGAAGTTTAACACCTTAGTTTAACACCTGGTAGACAAATTCACATGGACTGTTTGCTGCTGGGGAGGCTTTCATGGCGATGGACGCTGATAAGCAGAAGCTTGTAATTCTGTCTGAGAAATCTTAACGCTGATTATAGCACAGACTAATGTCAAAATTATAGATGGAGGGATTACAAATATGGTTTTACTGGTTACTTTTGGGCTAAAAGAATGAGGCATCTGCAGTGCTGAGATTGGAAGGGCAGCTCTCCCTGTGTCCTGCTAGCAAGACCGTGTGCCTCCCCCTCTATGCTAGTGGCAAAGTACCCCAATGCGAAATTCCAACACTCCTTATTTTTTAAACAGATCTTGTGGGCAGCTGTGTGTAAAAAGAAGAGGAGCAACGTGGGGTTTGAGGCAAAGTGAAATGTGCTGTCTCTAGGCTGCACCCCAGGGCTCCCCATTTCTTGGTAGGCTAAATGAGTGTTAGAAGCATTGTTGTCCTCTCCTGGCTTGGACTGTCACTTCCACGTTAGGATTGATGTGTATCTAGGATTGACGTGGTGTAGCTAGGCTGAGACAGTTTACCTCCGGGTGAAACTTGTTCTGCAGTGTAATTAGTCCTCTCCGGGGCTGTGCTGTTGGCTTTCAACAGCACTTGGGAAACACTAGAAGTTGTCTTCCCAGAAGGACTAGCCTGTACTGGCCCTTCAGGAACCTTCAGGAACTGTTGGCTGGAAATGCTGCTTTTAGTGGTGCTTTAGAGAACTTGATCTAATCTGGACTCACCAGCCAGGGTGTCTCTGAAAGAAACTTCTGCGATGAGGCATGTCTTGCGAGGAAGCTTATCTCCTAGGCAGGGAAGGTGATCGCTCTTTAGTTTGGTGAGGAAAGCTTTTGTTTGAATTAGCTTCTACTTACAAGCAAGCCAAAGGTCTGTTGGAAAGCGTGGGAGGCCGTAAAGGCGTTCTTTCTCCTGATTCTTTTTGGAGAATAACAGCTTGCCTTAGGCCAACACTGCGTAGCCTTAAGACATTGATTAGTGTATGCCGGGCTGTAGCGTAAAGACCAGTTCTGAACCCCTTAGCATCCATTTCTCTTCTTTTGAATATAGATGCTTCTGAGGAAAAAAGCGAGGAGAAAAAGAAAAGCCTGTCCTTGCCAACTTCTTCCTCGAAGGAGACTGGTAACTCAAGAGACCAAAGGTAACGCTTCCCTTTAACCAAAGATGACACTGTTCAAGAATCTGATTTTTTTTTTTTTTTTTTTTTTGGTCACTTACATTAATTTTTATTTTTAAGTGTCTGAGTGGGGAATTTTGCATAGTCAAATTCCCGGTCAGAAACACCAGGAGTCTAGACTTCTTCAGAGATGATTTCTGTGGTGTTTTTCATCAACTGTAACACAGAAAGAAACATCTACAGAATACAGTGGCTTTAGAAAGGTTTTTTTCTTTTATTTTTTTCACATCTTATTTCATGTTTTTGTACTCTTGGTTATGTGTTGATTTTTCTATCAGTACAGCATTTCTCTGCTCTTTTTCTGTGTTGCATTGTTATATGTTTTTGCTCGTTTCTAACTTTGAACTCCTTAGAATGAAGATTATTTTTTGCCTCTGCAATTTCAAGTGATGAATGGGATCGATTCATACATCGCTACAGTAAAATTTCCATTTCTTTGTCCTCTTCTTGACAAGTCCCAGCAGAAGTTGTCTTTTCACTCTAGGCTGGTGTCCTCCCACCTGGCAGGCCCGCTGCATGCTTGCTGCTTGCCGTGCCTGGGATGTTGCATCCTGTTTCTGCTGTCCGTGACCGCACTTGCCAAGCTGTGGAGTGGAGGCAGTGATCAAAAGGCAGGGGGCAAATGCGATTTAAAGTTTTGTTCCAGAGACGAGAGACTTCTTTCAGCCTCAGGTCCCAGGAGGGTGTGTGCTTCATAGGTTTGACCCTTAAGTGATTTAGCTGATTTCCCAAGCTTGCCAGGAGATGTAGGGTATTAAATCCTGCAGGTTTGCAGGCTCTGCCATGTTTGCAGCCCATCTCTGGTCACTTTCTTGTCACTCAACCCTTTGCTTTTCCTTTTTTGCTCAGACCTCTCAAGGCTTGACACTTTGGTGTGAGCCTTTGCAGCTCTACACAGAGCTGCTGATGGAGAAGGCTGCTGATGCTGAGCTACATGACTTTAACTGACTTGCATCTTCGGTTATCTCACTTCCATAAAATGTGCAAAAGGATTTGCTAAGTATTGCAATGAAAGTACTGGGGAGACTTCACAGCTGCAACTGTGTCTTGTGGTGATGTAGTGCAACACAGGAGCTCGGGCTGTCTAGATCTTTGTGTTTGACGCATCCAGTGGCAGTCTGGTGTGTGGCAGTGGTATGGGAGTAAAAGCAGTAGGATGGAGTCCCGTTGAGAGGAGATGAGGGTTGGAGGCCAACCAGCAGTCGGTGATAGCGGAGAAGGGGTTGCTTTGTAAGCTGAGGGAGTTGGTCTGAGCAGTATCGCCAGCCTTGTGATGCAAATGCCTTCTCTTCATGATCCTTATGCTCTGAAGTGCAGACTGGTAGTGCCTTCCCCAGGGTGCAGGCACAAGAAGGATCTGTTGTAGGGCTGGTGAGGGTAGGAACCCAGTCAGTCACCGGTCAGAGCCTTTGTGCATGCCTTTAACTTCTAAAGGGAGGCAGATTTCCCTCCAGGGTAAGGACAGAAGCCTGCTTGGAAGTACTTGTTGGCTGTTCCTGATGGGGGGAAAGATGGCAAGTATTAATGACTTGGCTGGTACTGCTCAAGCCAGGAGGTAGTGTTGCAGTTCAAAGAAAAACGGAAGCTTCTGATTTAACCTTTGGAAAATTGACCTTGGGGAACGCAGAGCCTGGAGGGCAGGAAGAGTGAGACATTCCCTGGGCACAGTGGCAGTAGACGCTTCATGAGCAAAATGAGTTGGGCCTGCTAGGACATCTGGCTTGAAGGCTGAGGCTTGTAGTAATTTCACTCGGAATAGGATCCTGGCTGTAGGTAGAGAGGCAAAACCCTGCTGTCTCCTTGCTTTGTCAGTTATCCTGTGGTGTGTGGAGTGGAGCTTTCCGGCTTGTGCTGCTAACCCTCCCCAGTGCCTTGAGGATGTGCTGCAACTACTGCAGGTTTTTTTTTTTTCCCCTTGATGCTTTCTATGTGCATTCAGCCTCCATCTTCTAGCAAAGCATTCCCTTGGTTGTGCAGAATAAACAGAACCAAGTGGATTAGCTGAGCATAGGTGGGCAGAAGTGGCTAGCTCCTGGTGTCAGTCGGTTGAGCCAGGCTCTCTTTACAGAGACAGGAATGCTTGTCTCCAGTGCTGCAAAATAAACTACTAATCTTCCTTGACAAAAAAAAAAAAAATAGGAGTGAAGAATCTTTGTTCTTTGAAGCATGGGCTGCGATGAAGGGAGTCTGACTGGTTGCTCAGTGTGCGATAGCTGGTTCAGATGAGGCTGCTATCAAGACACCAAAGAGATCAGCTTGGATTCAGATATTTCAGCCACTTAGTCTGGTAGATTTTGGCTAGGCCTTCCTCTCCTGTCAAGGAGAAATACTTGAATAGCTCTTGGCCTGAAACTTGTCTTGCTTTCTGGAACACAGATGTAGAAATCCCTCTGTAGGGACTAGAGAGCTAGCACTGCGAGACCTGAAGGCTCCGAGCCAGCCAGTCTGGAGCTGGCACCTGTGCAGTTATATGCTGCATTACTGTAATCCAAAGCATATTCTGTGGCGCTGTAGAATTTTAGCCCATTAGTGTAGTACATCTTAATGGGCTTTGTCTAATGTTTCTCTGTCTCTGGCAGCATGAGCTTTTTCTTTTCCAGGATTCTTTAAACTGTCTTTATTTGGGAGGTTTTGGATCTGTGGCCTGAATTCAGCTCTTCCGTGGGATTTTCTTCCAGTGCAGCCCTGAGTTCTGCTTGCGGTGCCTAGCTGTTGCTTTGCCACCATTTTGTTCCAGCATAGCCTTTTTTATGTATAAACTTCCGTTGCCTGGATGGATTTACAAGTTCTTTCTCCTGTTTAACAGGAACAGTGTGAACCACGAGGATTTCCTGAAATAAGTCTTCTAGGTGTGTTTGAGGTCTATTTCCCAACTACTCTAATTATAAACTAACTTCTAAAGCTTAATAAATAACTTTCTGTGCAGTCTTCGGAATGGCTGAGAAGTCTGCTTCATCTAATTTGTGAGCGATCGGTTGTCATCTTGGGGCATGTAGGACATGTATGTAGGTGAATGTCCTTACTCATCAGCTAACAGAAGTGGGATAACCACGCATCTTGTCTAGCTTTTTTCCACTTCTAGGGAGTAAACATGTAAATATTTAAGACAATAGCATTTGCAGATAGAACCTTCCTGAAAATCAAGTATTACCTGCACAGATATTAAAGACCTGACTTTAAGTATTGAATGTGGTGCAGGTCAGTGTTGAGACCTCACACACAGTGTTTTGCTCTGGGAGACCTTAGTGTCACTGTTGCTTGCAAAATGAGACAAAAGCTAAAGCTAGAAGAGCTCTCAGGAAAGCTTCTGCTGCCACCCCTTCCCAGGACGGCACAAGCTCTGCCCACACTGTCCCTGACAGGCCTTTCTCTAAGTTCTTCAGTGACAATCCTAAAAAACCCTCAGGGTAAGACATTCCCATAGCTGCCCTTGGTGGTATCTTCTAATTCATAACTCGCCTTAAAATTTGAATCTTACTCTTGGTCAAAACCTGTCTTGCTACGGCCATTTCTTCATGCTTTTGCCTTTAGCAAGTATGGAGGATTTTTCCTACTGTCCTCTCTTGTAACAAGTTTTCCGGTATTTCAGGACTTGTCTCCTCCAAGTCTTCTCAGCTGTAAACCACTCCAATTCCTTCAGTCTTTCCTTTTATTGTAGGTATATTTTCTAGGCTTTTTGCCTTTGCCCTTTAGGAAGTCTCATTTTTTCCAAACTGTTTGATGCAACATGATCAGCTGTGTCTTTTGATGAGTTATTCCCGAGTGGTGTATGCTTTGCTATATATACCCCCAGCTGTGCTGCCTGTGATCTGCGCATAGCTTCTTAAGCGCAAAAGCACCTGATGGCACTTTGTACAGCCCAGATGGGAGAAAGTCGTCATCTAATTGATTAGTTGCAAGCTAAGTTTTTTCTTCTTTTTGTTTAATATGGGCAGTGTAAATCCTATTCAATGTTTTGAGCTGTTTGGACAGGAATCTGCTCCTTAATAGCCTCCTGCAGTGCTCACCAGTAAAACTAGTTGGTAAAAAGTGGTTTTATTCAGCTGCTGGTCAAAGAGAAACGCAGTAAGCCTGCTATATAATCTCCCTTGTAGAGTGCATCTATTTCATCTGAGCAAGAAATTAATCTTTGGCTATGGCTTGAGTGGAACGACTTGCTGAAGGTACACTGGTGGATGCTTCCTAAAAAGGGCCTGGCGAAGTTTTGAACTGTGGAAATCCAGTAGCCCCAATGATGATCTACGGGCTCTGAGGCTCGGCAGAGCCAGACTGGATTTGAACTTAGCAGCGGCAGGGTCTGCCAGGATAAGTCAGGATAAGTCCATGAAGTTGTCTGGCTCAGTTTGTGCGGCAGCAGATTCGGAAGGTTTCCAGCTTAGTGCTGTTTTGCTGTGGGCTGTCTAATCCCTTCCAAGACAGTGTAGTGGAAGTGCCTGTTCATAACAGATTTTTTTTTTTGATGGCAAAGAACTGGCAGCAGTGACCCAACTTAGCAGTAATTCTCAAGCCACTTGGATCTTCGAGGTGGTAACACCAGTATGGCATGGGTGAAATATCAGGGTTTTTCTTTTTTTTTTCCTTTGTCTCATACTGCATTAATGTTACCAGGCATTGACCATAAACACAGTGCATTGTATGGCCCAAACACCAAAGTGAGAGTAATCTCTGCTGAAAAATTTGCTGCTCTGCTGCCTAGATGTAAGTGTGTGTGTGTGTAAGCTCTATAAAATCATCTGGGAGTCGTAATAGCCCAAATCTATTCCCAGCAATATTTGCAGGGCTAACTCTACGTGCAGATGTTAGGCTTTATGGGCAAGGTGTCTCAACACCGTGGGTGTACCCCCAGCGGAGCTGCTCAGCGAAGTTACTTCTCCGGCACGCGAACCTCGCAGCGGTGCCTGCAAGCCCGGCCTGTGCGGTGGTTCTGTGCCTGCGTTCCCTCCAGCCAGCCCCCCTGGCAGATGACCTGACTGAGGCAGCCACAGCAGGCAGGTGTTTGCGTTGTCCTGCCTGTGCCCATGATTGCTTGCAGGTGGAAATGAAGTTGTTTTTGTGAGTGAAGCAGCATTTATTCGTCCTGTGCCTGCCTGGCACCCGTGCAAGCTGTGTGTGGTTGTGCAGGGGTGCTCTTCTGTGAGATGAGTAATCAAAGAGTCTTGTCCAGGTTACAGGAAAAAAGGAAGAACCTCTTGTGTTACACTTTTTTTTTTTTTTTAAATATTGGAGCTGAGGGAGCCATTTTGTTTTCTTTTCCTTAGCACAGCAGCTCCTTCTGGAGGGGCTAGTGTAGGCTTCTGTGATTTCTGCCCCAGAAGCCAGCGGGCTGCACTCCTTGTTGGCTACAGTGAGCTCGAGTGCTTTTTTTGTTTAGCTGTTCTCTTTCCTGCTGCTGACATCTTGGTAGTAAAGGATGTGAGATGAGGAACCAGCTCCAGCACCTGCTGAGATTAACCTTACTGGTGCCCTCTGCTTCCTTTCTGCTGAGAGCAGTTATGGACTTTGTCCTGCAAAGTGAGAGAGGAATAAAGTACCGTGCATCTGTGCGCTGCGCTGCCAGACCGAGAGAGTGTTGATGGTCTCGGAAAGTCCTGAGTATATTTGAGTTACTGGTGGCGTCCAAGGGCTTTGTAATATTACCGCGTGATGCCCAGTGGTGCAGCAGTTGTGATACTGTTCAATAACAGAAGCTGGTGGACAGTCCTGCTTCATGGATTAAACCCTCCATTTACAGCCAGCAGAATCCGCAGGAGAGCTCGTGCCGGGGCTGGTGTCGGCCGCTCTGTTGCGCTGTCTGCTGATTCGAGGCGTGTGTCTTTGCACTGTTTTCCTCTGACTCGTTTTGTATTATGATTAACAGGATGCTTGGCCACATACCTGCTGATCCCTTCTCTGCTCTCAGTGACCCGAGCTGAGACATTCTGACAGATGAAGTTTCTCTTTTAGCTCCAACAAAAGGCAGGAGCCTCCGAAGACTCCGACCACCCCCAAAATCACCACCTTCCCTCCGGCACCCGTCACCTGCGATGCTGTCCGCAACAAATGCAGAGAAATGCTGACAACAGCTCTACAGGCTGATGGTAAGTGCTGGGGGAAACCCTGCATTGCCTAGAGTGCTTCACAGCTTCTGCTGCGTTCTGACAGAGACCTCTGCCTGTAGGTCAGGGCCAGCTCCTCTTAGATAGGCTCTTCTGGAGCAGCCTTGTCAAAGAATTATTGCCATCAGCTCAGTCCAGCCACTGGTCACCCCTTTGTCAGCCTGGCTGGCACTGCAGCGTTTATAGACACTTGCTGTAAGGTGTCTGTAACCCTGGCTTGAACCAGAGGCATGGCAATGTGTCAGGCGACGGCTGCTAAGAACACGGGGTCTTCTGCTCCTGCGCTGGGCTGGCCAGGAGTTTCATCTTCAGGTGTGCAGGTATTTGCTTCCCTTTCTAGCTCTCAGTCTTGTCTGATTGCTGTAAAGTGAAGCTGTCATCTCTGCTTACCCTTGGGGCACAAAATGAAGCTGTAATTCAATATGTGGGATTTGTCGGTAATGGTGCTTAATGCCAGTCACCATCTGCTCTTCGACTCCTCTGCCCGTGCAAACTGGAGCCCCGTCAACACCCTGGTCCTCTGTGGATCTGGGGTGGAATAGGTCTCTCGTGCACTCCGGCTGTGCCCTCTGAAATGAGAGGCAAGCGCAGGTGCTCAGCATCTCCGAAAGTCAGATTTTTAAACACCTCAAGCTGAACACATTCTCGTGTCCAAATGGCAGATCCCTTTAGAAAATTGGGGTCTGAGCACTGCAGAGTTGTATTAATTTGGAGCCAAGGAATGTAGACAGCAGACGGAGAAGTTCACAAAGTCTTTATTTCTAGCCTTCCTGTGCGCACACATGTGTTTATATATACGCTGCGTTAAATACTTTGTGTAACTCTTAGAAAAACCCTTTCCAGATGAGGTCTGGGAAATAGTCCCCCTGAGTCTTTTGCTAAGCTCATCCCTGTTCTCTGCTTTGTGGCGTTGGTTACCGTACCCAGTGTCCAAACTCGTAGCAGCTATTGCACTCTATATGATGCTGGTTAATTGGCAAGAAGCAGCGTGTGAACGGAGAGGGGAAGGGCAGACAAAATGCTACGGTGAGAAGAGAAAGGAAGGCCGGACGCCGATGCTGCGTGCTTTCGGGCCCTGCCAGATTATTGGTCTGAGTAGAGCTACTTCTCGTTGACACCAGTGTCTGATGAGATTCGATTCCTGCCTGTATATGTTTGGTTTCAACTATACCAAGAATATACTGGAAAACTGTATCTTTTGGGGGCCAGGTTCTTGATAGTTTTGTCTAGCGCAGTCCATCGCCTAGAGAGGCAGAGGGCATAGACTGGCTGGATTGGTCTATTTTCATCACAAGGTTCAAAGGGCAGCTAGAGCAAAGGCCAAGATGTCATTTGATGGAAAGAGCATGCAAATCAAAATAGCAAATTTATCTAGTTTTATATCTCGGAAACACTGAGCCTGGGGACCCCTTGCCAGGTTGGAATTCATTGACCTCGTGTTTCTCTTGTCTTACAGATGACTATATTGCCATTGGCGCTGACTGTGAGCACATAGCAGCCCAGATTGAAGAATATATCCTTACAGTACAGGACTTCCTCGAGGGCCGGCATGCCTCCAGGCCATGGAAATAATGTGGGACAGTCTTTCTTTGCATAAATGTTCTGCTGCAGCTCTGCTTGTCAGGGCTCCGAGTCTGGTTCCAGCTCTGCTTGGCGGAGTCCTGGGTCACTAACGAACCCCCAGTGTGGTGTTGGGAGCTCAGGGCAGACCCCTTGCTGGTATGATGGACACGGTTATTTCCTTCCTGTTTGCACCGTAATGGACTGTAATCCCCAGGTTTTCCTTCCCACAAAAGCGCTACTTCCTGCTCTCAGCTCTGCTTCCAAATACATGCAACTTCCCTGTGCCTCCCTGTTGAGGAGAGTGTGATAGACGACAAGCAATGGGGAGGGATGGAGCAATGAGGATCAAGTTTCATGTTGATTTGAGGCGAGCCAGGAGTTTGCTTGGTTTGGGGGCTGTGGGGTAGGAGATGCAGCTGGGCTCTCCTGGTGGAGGGTTTTGTGGCTACCTTGCTGGCAGAAAGAGTGGGTTGAAGAACCTGAGCATAACTGAAAATAAAGATTATTTCCAGCACAGTGAAAAAGCCAGAACTGAAAGCCCCTGAACTCTGGGATCGGGTAAGCCTGCCCTCAAATCCAGCATTAACCTCCCAGAGCAGACACTGCTGTTGGGTCCCAGCACCCTCACCTGTGTCCTAGCAGTGAGTAACACTCCCCGCTATTCAGGCGTGGTGTAGAAAGTTCTTGGAGGCCTCTGGGTTGATTGCAGGCTCCTTGACTGCCATGCACGCATATACCAAGACGTCAAGAACACTGACATGAAATACAAAAACCGAGTGAGGAGCCGCATCTCGAATCTGAAGGACTCCAAAAATCCTGAGCTGAAAAAGAACGTGCTGTGTGGGGTGATAACCCCGGAGCAGATTGCGGTGATGACCTCAGAGGTGAGGAAGCCTGAGGAGCAGCGTTTGCTTCTTACGGGGGACGTGTCCTGTGGTTTAGCTTGAAGCAAGGGGCTGGTCTGCTGCCAGGGTTGCAGATTTCTCAGCAGCTGCTGCCAGGGTGCGTGGGTTGTGAGCTAGCAATGGTGTTTGCAATGTGGAGAGTAGTCTGTTGGCTCTTCAGATCATCACGGGGCCTAGGTATGAACCAGAAACCAGGAATGAAAGGCTTTCTGTCTTCATACCCATCTGTTAGGCCACCCTGTCCTGTTGACTCGTTCCACTGTAGTGGGTGTGGTGGTGCAACTGGACAGATGTGATTTTATTGCCCTTTTTTTTTTTTTTTGAAAGGAAATGGCCAGTAATGAGCTGAAAGAGATCAGGAAGGCCATGACGAAAGAAGCAATTCGGGAGCATCAGATGGCCAAGACAGGAGGGACACAGACTGACCTCTTCACCTGTGGGAAATGCAAGAAGAAGAACTGTACCTACACCCAGGTTAGTCTTCCTTCTCCTGCGGCCTCTGCACTGCTGACCTCTGCGCAGGACGCGATCCGTCACGGTCACGAGCTCTGACTGCTCCGTGACAGGTCCTGCAGCACGGCACAGATTGCCACTGGTGGAGAGAACCTGCTTGTACGCTCGAGGCTCTCTAAAATGTGCTGCTTTTGCACAGTGGCTTTGCACGCCTTTCCCTGGAGCTTGTGTAACTTTTTTGGCTCATTTTTACAAGAGCAGGGGTTGTGCAGCACCAAGGAAGCTTTCAAAAGTACAATAGCACTGCTTGCTGTGCCGCTCGGGAGAGCTGCACATTGAAAGCAGGTGCTGGGAATGTGGAGATTCAGACAAGAAAGGGGTGGGTAGTGTAGAGGAGAGGGACTGCAGAAACTGAGGCAGGCACGTTGATGGCATTAAAAGTGCAAATTAAGAATCTAGATAAGCTGCGGCTGGACAAATCCCAACTTACTTACAGTCAAACGGCATGAAACAGGTGAAACATAAGGAATAACGAAGCAGTGATGTGAGCAGGCAGAGGGGATTTTTCTCCTCAATGGACAGCTGCTGGAAGCCTTGTGCATTACCAGTGCTTTTTAGCTCCCGTGGTTGTGCCAGGCATCTGGAGATAAATGTGCCTTTGCTGTGAGTCAGTGCTTTAGAATGTGCAGATGCCCAAAAATGCACCAGCAACCACGCGATTGCTACTGAGTGGGTGCGCACAAACTGCGTGTGCAAGCGCCGAGTGAAACTCCTTCATGTGCTTGGACGTGACGTGCAAAAGCAGATGAAAGCCGGGCAGCTGACCAGGGATTTTCCTTTGGCTCAGCAGCAGCCTTGCATCCCACAGGCTGGCTCAGGCGAGAGGCCTCGCTCTCCGAGCGCATCCCAGTAAGTCGGCTGGAAGCGCTGCCTGGGCTGTCTCGCTCGCCTCAGCAGCACGTGGGACTCTGTCTCCACCTGTAGTGGCCTGGAGTCTGACTGCCTGGAATTGGGGCAGGTGATGACAGCGTCTGCTAAATAGAAATATCAGAAGGTTTTCTATATTTTTAATCAGTTTTCCAGTGAAATTGCTATTTAGTGACTGAGATGTTCTAAGTTCCAAGTAGATGAACTGCCATTTATGAAAGCGTTTGAAACCAGGCAGTAATGTTGGGTGAGAATTACAGAATTTAGCTCTCCAGCATGCTTGCAAAACCCGCTTAATTTGCATCGTGCAAATTCTGCGACTCTTGCATGTTGGGTAATTACACATGCAGATCACCAAAATTACCCCATGACATAGTTCTGCTGCCTGACTTGCGCAGGGGGTGCCAGTACTTTCAGCATAGATCTGCCTTGTGGTATTCGAATGCCGTGAAAACCTGATTTGTAGCAAACTATGCGTTTCTGGCAAGAGCGTCAGAGGCAGCAGTCACATCTGGGTTAAATATCAGAGTTTCTTAATGGCTGAAATATAAACCAGACTGGAAATGTGCAGAACCTGGTAAGCCAGAGCATGTTCATGTGAGGCCAGGACGTAGGACTGGCCTGTAAATGGGAATGGCTTGAGTGCTTTTTAATGTGTCGCTGCGGAGCACGTGCTTGATGGGCTGAGGGTTTTGTCGTCTCGCCGCCTGCTGCGTCCCTTCCCAGGGAACGGTACGCGGAGGGACCGGCTGTGGGTCTGTGCCCCTCCGGAGCCACCTGCAAGGAGTGGGCAGCAGCGAGGGGTGAGGAGGGAAATGTGCCCCACACCACTCCAGGCTGTCTCAGGCTAGAGAGGGGTCATGAGGTGTGCGTAGGGCTGTAGATCTGTGCGTAAAACAATAACCGGACTCGTTTTACAGGGAAACTCCTCTTGCCCTCCCAAGCCTCGGTGTCTCATTGATTTCTGACAATGGGGACCCCAGCATGAATCCCTGGTGGCCAGAGGGGCAGGGAGCTCCCCGTGCCCCGCCCCGGGGCCGCGTGCGATGCTCGGCTCTCACTTCCCTCGTGTCCTCCCCCAGGTGCAGACCCGCAGCTCCGATGAGCCCATGACCACCTTCGTCGTGTGCAACGAGTGTGGGAATCGCTGGAAGGTAGCACACCAAGGATATTACTGGCACTGAGGGGTGTTAGGGTAGCTGCACCCACGATGCTGCAGAGGCTTAGCTGCTGCCCTCAGAGGTGCTTGCCAAACGCTGACTGGCTCTAGCAAGTGATCTTTCTTCCCAGCACAGAGGCAAGAGCTCCTGGGTTCATCCCATCTCTGCAGACCAGCTGGGGTCAAGTCTCACTTTTGCATTCCCTGCCTCCCTCCTCACATCCCCTCTTCTGCCATGACCAGCTTCACAGTGCTTTCCATGCTCCCTCTGCCCCCCGAGAGATGGTGGTGATGACATTCAGGATTTTAACACTGCTCTTTTATACTCTGCGTAGAGCTCGGGGGTGAGCAGAAATCTCCCTGTCAGTGGCGAGCAGAAACGGCACCACTACCAAGTGCCAAAGAGCCACGGCCGAGAGATTCAAACGGGAGCTCTGTTTTTGGCCCCTGCTCCAGGGGCTGAGCCCTTCCTCTGCAGAATCCCCAAGCCCTTGCCAGCTTCAGAAACAAGACCATCACCTGGATCCCCATCTTCTAGGCAGCACACGCATGACCCGCAGCTCCCCTTGGCAGTGAGGTTTTCTAATCGGGGTTTAAACTCCCTTCTCTTGCAGTTCTGCTGATATGTGCCATGGCCCGAGAGCGGCAGCCAAACGCAGATCAGAGCGCAACCTCCATACGCCAGCTCCCACGGCAATTGTGTATTGTGTCCCGAGTGAGTTTGCATTGTCACGCGCTGAGAGAGCAGCTGCGGGGAGGCCTGCCTCTCCGCGTGGGCCTCAGTGGAGAGCCACAGCCGTGGGCTGACAGGTTGGCAGGAGAGCTCACCACACACACTTAGTCGTTATTTTTCTCATCTAAGCAAGTATGGCCACTTTTTCTTCAAAACTAATATTAAACGTTTTTGTCAGTTTCTGACTTTTATTTGAACGGTGTGCGTATGTGCAGCACTTTGCTTTCTGCGGCGTGGAACCGCATGGGAGCTTGACAGATGGTCTGTGTCCAGATGGATGAGGACTGAACGCTGCCTGGACCCCACCGGAAAGCGAGAAGCCGCTTGTAGGTACACCCTCGGTGCATGAAGGCTTGTTCCTAGTCAACTCCTGAAACCTAAAACACTGGCCCATAGTCCTGGGGCGGCTGGGTGGGCTGTACTGGTCTTCATAGAATCATAGAACCATTAAGGTTGGAAAAGCCCTCTGAGATCTAGTCCAACCATCAACCCAACCCCACCGCGCCTACTAAACCATGTCCTGGAGTGTCACATCCACACGTTTTTTGAACCCCTCCAGGGATGGGGACTCCACCCCCTCCCTGGGCAGCCTGTGCCAAAGCCTCACTACTCTCTCAGGAAAGGCATTTTTCCTAATATCCAATGTAACCCTCCCCTGGCGCAACTTGAGGCCAGTTCCTCTTGTCCTATTGCTAGCTACTTGGGCAAAGAGACCAACACCCCCCTCACTACGCCCTCCTGTCAGGCAGTTGTGGAGAATGATGAGGTCTCCCCTTAGCCTCCTCCAGACTAAACAACCCCAGCTCCTTCAGCTGCTCCTCATAAGACTTGTTCTCCAGGCCCTTCCCCAGCTTCGTTGCCCTTCCTGTCCTGACTGCGGAGACCTGTGGCTGGAACACAGCTTTTGGGTGCAGGTCAGATGCCGCTTTCCATCGTCGCAGCATTCGTTGGATTTTGCACAGCGATGTGTACCTTGTCATCTCAGGCCTTTAAATGCCAACAGCATAGGCTGCTGCGAGATGAGAACGTGCTGCCCAGGTGGGAAGAGGCTGAAAGCAGGGTGACACCAGCCACAAAAACTCAACCCAGGTGGTTGATTTGGGGGAGCAGGGTGGGGAGGAAGGTGTGCTAGGCCCAGGTGAGGTTGATCTTGATAGAGGGAGAAGCCATCAGTAAAGGAGGTGGAGGGACTCCGCTGGCCAGTGGGAGTGTTAAAAGGGAGTCCCTGTAAGTCCCTTTAAGTGTCAAAAGGCACTTCCCTGCTTGTGTATGCTCTGCTCTTAGCTGGACAGCTGAAGGGCAGCCTGAATTGTCAGAGGGACATGCTGGAGAGGCTCGGGAGGAGGGGGAATGCTGCAAATACAGGAAATTTTCCAGAGGCTTGGTCCTGGAGGAGGTAGGGAATTACAGGTGTCGGTGGGAGCTGTTGGCACTTACCTCTAGAGACAGATGAGGTTTGAAGTGAGCTTGGAGCTAGCGCTTGGAAGGGGCGAGATCAAGAAAGGAGCAAGTAGCGAAGCCAGCCTCAGGTGCCACGTCTGCAAACGAGACCCTGGGAGGGGGACCTGCAGGATGAGGCTCTGGGAGGTAACTACAACCTGGTGGGGAAATCCTGTCTGTCCTCCCAACAGCTTTCAGCCTGAGATTTCACATCCCTCTCCTTTTCCTAGCCTTTACCCGGGGTGACGCAGCATTCGGGGGAGCCCAGTAAGGCCTCCGCGTTTGAGGCGGCTCGGGAGCAGTCCTGTGCGCTGCAGCTCCCGCGCTGACAAGCAGCTCAGGAGCATTTGCAGTCGCATCTCTTACAGAATTGCTCTGCTGTTCCAGAGTGAAAAACAAGTATTTCCACTGGCTTTTCAGCGTGCCAGACGGCAGACATTCAACAGAGACCTTGGAGATGTTTAGAGAGCAGTAAGCAGCCACATGAAAGCGATGGAAAATGTGCTCGCAGCCCCTTTGAGGGCTGTGCTCCTCTGGAGGCAGGGATCCCAACAGGATCCTTCGCTCAGGGCTTTCACTTGACGGGGTGCAGCCGAGTCTCCCAAGAAGGAAAGGAGTCAAAGATGCTGACAACTCATTTAAGCCTCACGAGTCTTGCGGCGAATGGGATTATTCAAGCCAGGCTTGGGAGGGAACAGTGTCCTCGCAGTGATGCTTAAAAAAAGCTTCAAACTCTGAATCCAAAGCTGGCCAAGGCACTCGGGCTCGTGCGCTGTGAACAGGAGCCAGCTAAGAGCAGTTGCTGTTGCCTTTCTTCTTGTATTCCTGTAAGGAGGGGAGCTGAGCTGCGGTACAGTTTGCTGACAATCCTGAATGAGGTATGGGGAGTCCCAGGCAGAAGGAGCCCCTCAAACCGAGGGAAAAAGACCATGTCTCAGGGCTGTTTTCTGTGCCCTTTCCTGGGATAAAACCAAGGAGAGCCAGTGAGGGAAAAGCTACTGGATAAAGAGATGTCTCGGGAGTAAAGATTCACTTAGGAGGTGTTTAAAAGTGCCAGGTCTGGGAGCGAGAGACGAGATGGTGGCAGCAGGGTCTTCCCTGGGCCGAGACCTCCACGGCGTGCAGAGGCTCCGAGCCACCGGCCACGCTCCTGAGCGGCTTCAGGGATGCTCAGCCTCCAAACCCCGAGCTAAGGCCACGTGAGAGATGTCCTTTACTCGCAGAACAAACCAAGCACCCAGAACCAAAACCTCCCCCGCCGAGGGTGGGGGGCTGCGGGGCTGTAGCGGTGCAGGCTCTGCGCTCCGGGGGGACAAACCTGCCAGTAACAGCCAAATGACAATACTGACTGTTCCTGAACAAATGAACTCTCTCTGGTCTCTCTCAAAAATACATTTTCTTGAACTGTATTTCCAGCTTGCCAAAGAAAACTAAATTTACTGACATGAATTTCCACACAGTTGTGCCATGGGGAAACAAACAAACAAAAAGAAAAAAGCCAAGAGATTTTTTTTGTTTGTTTGTTTAAAACATATCTTCAATAAAAAGAACCAGTGCTCCTTTTTTCTTTGAAAGGGGGAGAGAGGAGGAGGAGGAGGGAAAGGGGTAGATAAATAGGAATCCACAGGCTGTTCTGGGACAGGAATAGCAAAGACTAGTGTTGGTCTTCCGCACCCGGGGCCGAGCTGCCGCATGGCCGAGCCGGGCGGCAGGACCCTGGCGCTGGCTTCGTTTCAGGGCAGTGAAATGTTTTAATTCTGGGCGCAGGGGCTCCAGTAAACCACTCCTCGTGCTGTACAAAAACACACAGATCATTCTCTCTCTTCCCTGCGACATTTCCCATCCTGCGTGGAGCGCTGCCTGCCCGCCGCTGGGTGCCGAGCTGCTCCCGAGGGACGAGGGTGGGCTTCTCCCCGCTGGTGGGGCAGGCGTGGGCCAGCCGGGAGCCTTCGCTTCCAGGGGTCCCGGTGCCTGTGGGTTTCTCAGAAGGGCAAGAAACACCTGCACGGCCCGCAGGCGGCTCTTCCCCTTCGCTGAGGTCTGCGAACCGAGGATGCGGGATGCTCTGGGTTCGGGGCGACGAGGGCGTGCTGTCCCCGGGCTGCACCGGTGCCGTGCGGTGGGGACCCGGCGCTCCGGGACCGGGGCAGCTGCTGGGCAACCCCTGCCCGCCCTCCAAGCGCATCCTCCGGGCACCACCGCTGCTGGGGGCCCCTCTGGCCCCTCCAGAGCCCCTTAGGCAGCTCTGGACATGGGGGGCACGGCCCCAGGGTGCTGCCTGCCCTCTGCCTCCGTCCAGCCCCGGCGCTGCCCCCGGATCTGCCGGGAACGCAAACGGGGCTGCAGCGCTGCCCCCCGCCCCCTGGGCCACTTCAAACAGATGGAGCAACGGAAACCTGACAAGTTTTTATCCGTACAGAGACGCTTGTCAACTCCCCCCACCCCTCGCCCCTGAAGTCCCCCAATAAAAGCCAACAAAAAAGCATTTAAAATAAAAAGTTAAAAAAAAAAAACAAACCAAAAACCAACAATCAACCTCCCCCCCACCCCCAAAAAAAACCCAACCCAGTCCCCAACTGGGTCTCTCAGGTGGGAAACGGGGACATGCCGTGTCCCCAGGTGTGGCAGAGAGGGGATAAAGTGACCTCTTCAAAACGGGGCGCGGGTGGAGCCGGGGAGGGGGAGCTGGGCCCCGGGCGCTCTCCCGCAAGCCGCCCCGGCTCGCTCCGGCCAGCGGCGGGGACGGGGCAGGGGTTCAGTAGTACGAGCCGGCCCGGGCTGCGCTGCCGCAGCGGCACCAACCCCGGGGACAGTCCTGGAGGGTGGCCCAGAAACCGGGGTGACGGTTCATAGGTAAAAAGCTAAAAACTTGGTGGGGGGGGAGCTGGCAGGGAGGGCAGCGGAGGGGAAGAGGCACCGAGCCCCCCCGGCCACCGTGTCCCCGCCGGCATCCCCGTGGCCGACGGGCGTCCTTAGGACTCCGAGGAGGAGCGGGAGACGCTCTGGAGCAGCGATTTGTATATGGCAGAGTTCAGGAAGCGAGGGTAGGAGTCTCTGTGCATGAGCGTGTAGATCTGGAGCTGCGCGTCGTCGAAGGTGTGCGAGGACGGCTCCTGCATCTTCCGGTTGATGACCTCCCGCACCCGCGAGTCCAGGCTCACCTGGGTGGCAGGGAGAGAAACGGGGCGGGTTGAGGGACCCCCGGTGCTGAGCCCCCATCCCCAGCACCCACCCCTGCACCCCCGGTCCAAGCTCTCGCGGGGAAATGGGGTATCGACACGGCACGTGGCCGGACCTGGGGAGACCGCGGTGTGTGCCACCCCGGAGTATATTTACACCGGAGCCAGGGCGGTTCGGAGAGAGCGGCGGGGAGGAGCGGGGAGGTCTCCGGGCCCTCCCCGCGTCGCCTTGCTGGGTGCAGGGAGGTGGGTTGGGGTGCTCCCACCCCGGGATGCTGTGAGCTGGGTGCAGCATCTCCTCAGCCCGCTGGTGCCCTCGTGAGGTTTCGGCCCCGCAGCACAACCCAGCCCGTGGTCCCGCTGCTGGCTGCGTCCCGGGGGTCCTGGGGGGCCGGGGACACCCTCCCCGCTGCCATGCACAAGCACGAAGCAAACCCGTCACCCTGCTGAACTCATTCTCCACCCACCCACCCCAGCCCCAAACTGCCGCAGGGCTGCAGCAGCAGCCGGGACAGAGCCCTTTCCCTAAGAAACAGCCCCCCAG
>VZTL01023724.1:57596-74677 GCA_013400535.1 Scopus umbretta | reverse complement strand
CCCAAACCAAAAACCAATCATGGAGGTAGGTACTTAATACTTAATCAGGGTAATTTCAGTTTTAGAAAGTTAATTACAGTTGTACCTGGCTGGAATTTTCTCCTTGCCTCGATTTAAGCAATTTACAACCCACTACTGGTATCTGGAATTCTGTGAAATACCGTTGCCAAAGAAAGTACTGTGCCATGTAACTCTGTTCCCAAGGTTTTAGCTTCCTCTAAATTCTAGTTTTCTGTACCTTTTTGTTATTTGAGCTGTTGCACTGTCACTCTTGTTTACAGCCTAATGCTGGTAAGCTTTCTGCTGTTCTCCTAATGCACTCTGTGTCTGGGGACCATAAATTACGATAAATTTTTCTTCAGATAGAACGAATGGTGTAAAATGCACAGATTGGCAAGCTGCTGTTTGGTTGCATCTGTGACTTTTAGGTCTTGGATTGCCGCTATAAAATTCTTTCCAAATCTAGCATTGAGGCTTGAGGTTTTGGCGTTATCAACTGGAATAGCAAAAGCAATTAGCCCCAAACCATGCTTTCTTGGACTCCTGACTTCTGTAGCCTAGGTTCTTTTCTAGTTTTGTAAGTGTTGGAGGACGTGGTCTCTTCTCTGTTTGTTATTTCAGACACTGTTTGAGTCAGTAACGAGGTTTGGAGGGGATTAGTGTGTGAATGTACCAGTGTTTTCCACGTTGAGCTTTGAATGGCGTTACAATGCCAGTTGTCTGCAGCCTAGAGAAACAAATACAGGCTTCACTGGACAGGAGTTACAGCTTTCCGGACAGGACTTTTGCTGACCCGATTGCACAGTGATGCCATGCAGACAAAAACACCCGGCGTAATCAGCGTACGTTGGTTTTGCTTGGTAAGTTACCAAACTCTGGATGCGTATTCAAATGCTCTGGCACTGGGAGTATTTTGAAGATTGCTGAAAAGTCCTCAAAGTAATTTGCAATTGCTCATATGTTTTTTAGAGTCTTTTGGAATGACATTGCTCAGTAGAACAAACGCATCCTTCTAGGTGTGTGTTGGTGCAAGATGGAGGGTGGAGGAAAAGCTGTGCAACCTCCAGCTCTTTACAACCTTAGGCGTTGAGGCCAGACAAACCTTATCCCTTATCATTATACCACTTGTTCACGGTTGGACCTCGTGGAAATAACTACACTTTTTCTTTGTCCTCTCTTCTCAACCGCGCTTGTATAGATCAGAAGCACCTCATAACAGAGCTATTACCTGTCATTTTCACACGTATAACGTCATGGCATGAAATGAGTCTCTAGGTGTAGGTTGGTGTAACAGAAGACAGAATCAGGGGAAGTATTCATATCATCTGATGAAATCTGTGCCTAATTACCAACTGTCAGAAAGGTTTCCTATTCGGAATCTCCTCTCAGAGGATTTTTTTTCTCTTCGTTGATAACAGTGGACTAGGCTAGCTAAATTAGGCTCTAGAAAGTTGATTTGGGTGAATATTATCCTACTGGGGAAGCATCCATATCTGTGGAACATTTGCTGAGTCCTTCCGCTTCACATTTATCACTTTATCTGTCCCTTGGGCTGCTGCTTTTCTCTTGCATCTCTCCGATTGCCATACACTGGCCGCTAGTCTCTTCTCTCTTCCTCCTGTTTTTCCTTCATGAAACTGAGCTTGTAGATGAGTTGTCATAGCATAACTGGAAAATCTCTGTAGGAAGAATGTGAACTATATTTAGAAAAGACTTCTGTGCAGGTTGTGAGCATCTGAAGACACAAGTTGGTAAATGGAGAGACCGTTCAGTTTTGAACACCCTAGCTGAACAGAGAATTTTACAGTGTGCACTGGGCTGGGGAGGAAGATTCCAGTAAAATGGAAAAACCCCTAGAACTTCCCAGCTAAGGGTGCAAACAAGTGAGTGGGGGGAGAACTACATAGAATAACTGTCTTCCCGTTTGTCTATTGTAGAACAAGGGGACAAGTAGCTTCGTAAAAAAAGATTAAAGCTGGTAAAAGGAGATGAAGTGAATAAAACCTGAATGAACCTCACTATTAAGGAGAAAATGGACTTACTGTTTTTTATTACTAAAATATTTATAGCTCATTGTCAAGTCCTAAAAAAAAAAATCCTAAAATAACTTTATTTCTTTAAATTGGAAAGCAAAAATTCACTTTGGTCCACAAAACCTGTCAGCATTGACTTTACCTTAAGTAGTATTACCTGTGAACATCTTCTGTAAATACAGCATGCAGAGGAATACTATTAGCGCCCTGCTTTAGAGAAAATGGCAACAGGGACTCCCTCTGCTCTCCTATGGTGGCAGTTCAAACCAGAATGGTAGTGATGGAGATTTTTATATCAATTTTTGGGCAGTGTTTCTCATTGCAGAGAGTAACATCCTTTTCAAAAGACAACATGCAGAACTTCGGTTGCTCCTTTGAAAACAATGTCGGTGGGTAAAACCTGGTGCATTACTTTGTGTGAAGAACATTAAAGCAAATGCCTAACTTTTTAATTAAAAGGGTTTTTTTGGAACTTGTGAAAGATCTCACACATCAAATTACGAGTGTATTTTCCTGTATGCTGTTTACGTTAACTTGCACTAGTTTTCCTCGTGATCCAGTCCAGTCAGTGGCTAGATGTTTAAAACAAGCAACAAAACACAATGTGAATTACTTCTCATTGCTACAAATCCTTGTTGCAGAATATGAAACGGTACACCTGAAATTATATGAGGTATTATAAACTATTCTGGATTAATGTGGTGTGCACTGTTATGCTTTTATTCTGACCGTTACAGACATGTCTGAATCTTTTTTTTAATCATCCATTGTAGAATAATCTCTCTTGAAGTGAGTCTTCTGGTCATTAGTATGAACTCATGAGGCTTTTCTGAGGAACTAGTGACCTACATTAGGCACAACCAACCTGTGAAATGTTTGGCTGAATGAAATTGTTTCTTTTCTTGCTGTATGGAGTTAAGAATTTTTTTTTTTTTTTTTTGTAAAAATGTGCTTTGTAACGCCATGGTGTAGGCTTTCAGCTGGACCTCATGGATGTTTATCTGGATTACTTATGGATCGCTTGCAAAAAGAAAAAGCCGTCATATTTTTATAGTGGCAGGATTATTAGAAATCCCAGCCTTCCTTTGTTCATCAGTTTCTCAAAGACCTTGGGCTCTGAGCCTCTGCTTTGGGTTTAACTTACGGAATAGTTGAAATGCCAGTGGGGGAAACCTCCTGATGCCCGTGGGCTCCAGTGAGGTATTGCTAGGTTGGGAAGGCCGAGGCTGCCTTCATGCCGCATCCAAACAACAGGGTGGTCAGGCCAGAGCAGTTCCACAACTAATTTCCTGAGAGCAACGTGGGCTTTGGCAGTTGCCAGCCACTAGTTCCTGTCCTGTGCGTTCAAGGAACTGGTCCGACTGAAAAACAATCAGTGCTTGCTAAGTAATGGTTAGCTCCCTGATTCTGTTTAGCACATAGAGCCGAGAGGTTTATTTTTCCCTGTCTGAAGCTCAAGTGCTGAGTTCACAGTGTCGGAGAGAGGCATCGGTCTGTGGTTAACCATCCAGTAGATTCTTTTTTCTTTTTTAAGCCAAACCTATTTCCTTCCTAAAGAGATGGATAACTTATTCTAGCTGATTGTAATGTTAAACGGTCGCTGAATACAAGGCCACCGAGCAGAGAGAGAGCATTTCAAGTAATGCCGAGTGACGTTCCTGGCACTTGGGACGTTCCCGGTGTGTATCGAGCAGAGAGAGAGCATTTCAAGTAATGCCGAGTGACGTTCCTGGCACTTGGGACGTTCCCGGTGTGTATCGGCAAGCCTTCCCTGCTGAGCTCCCCGTCTCTGCCTGGCCGATGCAGCCTGAAGCACTGCTCACTTTACAGGGACGTATGCACGGTTTTGCCTGTTCTGTCCCAACGCGACTCGGTGACGATTATTTCCCCCTCTCCCTACTGCTGAGGTGCTGAGGGTGTTCGAGCCCCTGGAAGCAGAGGGTGGAGGCGCTGAACCCGAGTCAGCCGTACCTGGGGTGGCAGGCGGCTTCTGATGAAAGGAAGGGAGGGGACCTTAGCTGTCACCACCACCTCGGGATTAGGACAAAAGCCATTGTTGAAGGAACTTCTTCTCCATTTTCCTCAAAGCTGGTGATGGAACCAAAGTATGTAAAGTTGGTCTTAAAGGGAATTGCAGTTTTGTACTGCTACTGCCGTGTTCTCCCCCAGATTATATCTGAGGTAGCCGGTACCCCACCCCTTGCGCTCTGTTTTGCAGTCTCTCTCAAATACCTTCTTTAATTACTTTTCAAATGTGGCAGAATTTGACTTTTTAAAAGTGACTTCTACTCCGCTGTCAGTGTTCCGTTAGTGGGTCTTTAAACTATGAAAAGGAATGGGGAATTTTTTGCTCTGCCTATCCTAACGTTTCAGGGGACATCCCAAGCCCCTCAGTGGACCTTACCGAGGAGAAGCTTTATGTAAACAAAAGCATCACGTGTTAGTGTGAGTCATTCTCTAAAAGACTGTAAATGAAATATTGTTTCTGTTTTCACAATTAAATTTGACTCTCCCTCCCCCCCCTTTGGAATTAGTGTGTGACATTGGCTATGTTATAGGCAGCTTGAAATATCAAAGCCTTTTTTTGTACTCCAGCTTTGGTTCGTGCGCTCCAGGCAGATTCCATTCATATTATGCTGGCTAACTTGTATTATTTCAGCTTTATGAAGGCAAATTCTTTTGCAAAGAGTATTTTTAAAAGTAATTGAACCTGACGTTCTGCATTACAGGTACCAGCCTCATCTTGACTGCTTAAAAAAAAAAAATAATTCATAATTTGAAAAAAAGCGCATTTTTAAATATCTTTTAAAATTGCAGGAAACCAGTGCCTGTTATTTTGTTGTTGTTGTTGTTTCTTCTAACTGGAAGTGCCACTTCTAAAATGAATCAAAGGATTAGGATGAGAATCAAAATACGATAGTTTTAAATACATTAGTAGGGGAATGCAAAACTGGGGGAAAAATATAGGCTGTACGCCTGAGAAGGCTGTGGTAATCTTGCATGATTTTATTATGAAACTTCCATCCTGGGGAGGAGAGGGGAAAAGTGCCCCCCTTTTCCTGAGCAAGGAAAAAATTGAATGTAGCTTTCATTTTTAAAATCTGGAACCACTGTCTTCTCCATATGTATTGTAAATAAGGAAAACATACTTACAAAGCCACTTAAAAATACAAGGTAAAAGCTTAAAGTCCAGTAAGATTTAAAAATATAATCTGCAAGTTAGTTAGTTATGCCTACGGGCTATTTGTATCAGTCTTCTATAAATTGGTGGCAACAGATATTAAAAATAATAAAAGGTTCAACAGAAAAGCATTCTGAACAAGGAGAGCATTTGCAGCCGTGCTGAGTTGACTGGCCAAAGGTGGTAAAGCTTTTGCTGTAGGAGTGAATTCTGAATTCCAAGAGTGCCCCCATGCTTCTTTAAAAATTGGGACTTTTCCTTCTTTTAATGCTGCTCCGTGAGAGACGGCTTCCTCTATTTTTACATGTTAAGAGAAAAAATTATTTCTTTCACAAGGTAAAGTGCTTCACCTGCATGAGAAAGGAGGAGAGCAGTTCTTTGCTTTTCAGAATAATTTTTCTCAATGTAAAATAAGTTTTGTTTGTTTGTTCTCTTAACTATTAGTTGCTAACTAGCTGCTACTTCCGCGGAAGTGTGACGCCCTATCCCTCACACGAACATGGTTGGTTTTTTTGAAGGGCTGCTCTAAGCTTTAAAGCAGTAGTTTAAATTAGCACTGAAGAAACCTCAGTGTTGTAACCAAGGAAGGTGTACCTTGTTCCCAGAATGGTCCACGCTTGCTTAGATGGAGGAGCAGAACTTCTCACTCCCGACTGGTCTGCTTACTCCTTTTGGCAATGCTGACGTGACTGTAGATATGTAGAATAAGCAAAGTCAACTATTTTTTTTCTTCTCCTTGCCCTCGTATATCCCATTTCTTTCTTCAGGATTTGTGGTCAATGAAACCTGACATATGAAATAATATGTACGTATTGGACGATGGGTAGTTGGCTTTGTTAACTTTCACACACGGTATGTGGTATGAAACACAGCTTGGAAAATCAGCTTTATGAACACTGAACGCTAAAGTCCGACAATACAGATCCTGTAGAAATGCTATCGGAAACAGTATCTTCCACAAAAATTCTTGCAAGAACCAAGTTCTTGGCAGATTTCAGATTCCACTTACCATGGTCCGTGCCAACGCAATTTGCTCCATACCTTCCCTTCACCTGCCTGCTTCCCACAGCGCATTGTTTCCCAGGTGGTAGGAGACTGCCAGCGTGAGCCCGTTTAATTTCAGGCTACAGCTTTGCGTCCCAGACAAAAATCCAGGCTGATCCTACATACAAACTCCCTCGGGAAAGTTGGAAAGCTTGTTTTAAATGCTTGAAATCTTTGGGGGAAGAGGCCATGCAAGCAGTAGGATCAGGGTTCTGAAAGTCAATCCCTGTGTGTAGGGTTTTGTATTGGCGTTTTTTATTATTAACAGGAGAAAGTCAATCTGTGTGCAGGGTTTTTTTATTCTTTATTATTATTTGGAGCAAAGATGAGTCAGTCACACAGGGCATGCAAGGCCCTGCTTATCTTGCTGCTCTGTTCTGCTGGGGGAATGCTGAGCTCACTAATATTCAGGCAATTCAATCGATGATCATGAGGACGCAGAAACGCCCTGGACTTGTTTTCTGTTCTGCTGTGAATGCACAGAAATGTAGAGTCCTGTGCTCTCAGTGCTGCAGCTTTAGTGCTCGTAAGAGTAAAAATTGTGCCTTTAAAGACTTTTTTTTTTTTAACTTCACTGAAATGATAGGGATTGTTTCCTAAAAATTGTATTTCTAGGGGGAACTAGATGTTGGGTATCGTGCTAGCGAGTTACTGGAGCTTCCCAATGCTGCTTCCTTATTTACATAAAAAAAACCCAAAAACAAAAAAACAAAAAAACCAAACCACCCAAACAACTAATTTCCTTTTATCTGTAAAACCAATTTCCTTTTCTGTATTTACTCAACTCAAAACAGATGTGTTTTCCCTAACATAAAGGGCTTGGTATTCTGTTTGGTGCATATGTAATGTGCTGCTGGTGCTTGCCCAGTCACGTTCTGTTCCTGCATGTGCAGTTTGGAAGGACCTATTTCTGCTCGGATGGTTATCTCGTAAAGCAGGGGAGCTAAAGCCCCCTTGAGAGTGTGTACGTAGCTATCCCGGGCAGGAGGCGGCGATATTTTTGTTAGGGTCGGTGTTGCACGTAAGCAATGGCTATTACAGAGATGTTGAGTTACGTACTGATGGTTGCGTAGTGGAAATATGTCGGGGGTCTAACTAGCCGGAGGACGTCAGTCCTCAAAATCCTCGGTATGTTAAAATCCCTTTGGATGCTTTCAGAACAGCTGTTGATGCAATATGCAAAGCCTGACCACTTGCCTACAGTTAGTAAACGTGATTAGTTTGATTTTTTCTGAGGCTTGGACTTCTTTTATATTATCTTTTGTTGAAATCACAAGGAAGTTAAGCTCTTACTTCAGATCTGTAAGTGCAATAGTATATACAAATGTCTGGCAAAACTGAAGAAAACTGTAGCCACTGGTGCTGGCACTTAGCTACATATCCCAGGGGAAAACTTAAAACTGACAAATGCCTGGTGGAGAAGCATAAGAAAAATAAATATCAATTTTTCAGAAAAAATAGCTAATGTTATACACAAAGGCTGAGATTCTGCTGCCAGTATAATAGCTGGCATGAAACTGTGAAGCATATAGCTTCCGTAGAGTAATATATCCTACTAAGATGGGGGAGGGAAGGCACCACGCACCAAGGACTCAATGAAACAGTAAAATTATGCAACCATTTAACTCCAGTGCTATCGCTGAATGATGCGGGGGTTTTCTTCCAAACCAACCAACCCCACTTTTGTGAATATAAGAAGAAACAAACAATTGAGAACATTCCCATTTTTGTCAGATTTCAAATTGCATGAGTCAGAGTAAATCAACATTTGACTGAGACCAATTTGACTGGAACGCTGCAAGCGGGTGTTCTGTTAAAGACAGTAAGGAGCTGAAGTGGTATGGTATAATATTGATAATAAAGCAGCTGGGCATTTGGCAGAAAACATAATACAAAGAGCACTTAAATACCATGTGTCTTCATTGCAGAGAGGCAGTTGCACAATGCAGATTATTTTGCTCACTTAAAGCTTGTAGAAATTGTAAGAAAGCTGGCATAAATAGACAACATGGGTTGCAGCCATCGCTGCACAAGCAAATACGGGGACCTCAAAATTTCAAACTGATCGTCGTTCGGAAAACAACACAGAACCGGTCAAGATTCTGTATCTTCCCTACAGCTCTATTTTAAAAAAAATAAAGAAGCTTACATTTTTTTAGTATTCGAACTAACAAAAGTTAGAAGTGATTTCAATTACACCTATTAATTGCTCTGGAGTGTCATGACAGGCTTTTTAACAACTTTGCAATAATTGAACAGATGGAAAAGTAAAATCCTTCTTCCAAGGATTACGGAAAATGAGTCATCATTGTACCAGGCATAGATTAAAATCTCTTTTATGAAATAGGGTGTTACTGCAGGATTTCACATGGAACAACTGCGAGAGATTAAGCTGGACTGAAAAAATATGAAATGCAAGCAGATTTAAAAAAAAAAAAAAAAAAAAAGGAAGGGGGGAAATAGCACTACATTAAATTTAACACCCAGCGAAACAAAAAGTTCCTAAACTTTGCAATGCTTTGTGCTACCAGCTGATCAGCAGGAGAGGAGGTGAGGGACTCGGGCAGCGTGGCTGATGTTCCCTGCAGAGAAGGGGCCGTGTGGCCATCCCGATTCTGAGAGAGGCGGGGGGCTCGTTCTCAGCTTGCCAGGTCTCATTCCTCTGGTGTTGCCCTGGGATCACAGCAGTTCCCTAGGATGGAGAAAAACATGTTGCCCTTGTGAGCGGGATGCAGAGCGTTTGTTCCAAGACCGAGCCATGTACAAACCACCAAAAAATACACCGAGACTTGTTTCGGTGTGTCCGATTAATGCTCAAAATAGCCTTCACAATTATAGACTGGCTCTTGTTTTCATGGTGCTCAAAGCACCAAAAGACGCTTAGATAGCTTGCTGTAGTTGCAGTAGGCCAAAGAAATGATGCCAAAAAGATCTTCGTGGGCCAGTGTGAATCTTTGCTGGAGATAATGCCTCAAGGCACGGATAATGACGCGGTGCAAGCTGCCACACCTGATGCTGCCGTGAGCAAGTGCGCTTGGACCGCCAGCTACGGCCAGCTTTCTCTTCTCGAAAAGAGCACTTCGGCTGTGGCACCAGGAAGGTGGCTCCTACGAAGCTCTAGCTACGTGCATGCAAGGAACAGATGTGAAAGCCGCTTGAATAAAAGCACCAGCTGGAGTTTTCTGCCGTAAGCAAGGACAATTACTCGTACGTACGGACGTAGGTTTTTCAAAAATGCGATGCCTGTCGCGACGAGGCCCTTTGTATTTTAGGGAGTGACAGCTATTCTGCAGAGACCTGGATGGACACACTGGGAGGAATCCATATTTTGTTGCAGTAGGTTGCCTTTCTGAGAGCCATAAAGAATACTTCAGACCGGAGACAAATCGTTCACTATGAGCAGTATGCTAACATTTGTTTTCAAGGCAGGTATTCCTGTAGGTGACAAATAAACACAATTCCCATTCAAAGGAAATGAGGTTTTATTAAAAAGCAGGACAGTCCATGTTGCTCCCTCTACTTGCCTACTGATCTACTCATCTTAGTGCAAAGAAATTTAAACACTAAAACATCACAAGAAGAAAACAGAAATTAGCAAGAGGAAATACTACAAGCCAGAGAGCAAGTTTTGGGTAATACAAACTGAATGTTTGATGTTACAAACTCAAAACCAGCAGCTTGTTACCATAGCAAATACATTGCATTACATCATGATGCTAGCTATAAAATATTTCATGTTCTGAATTTCAATTGTACTGGTTTTATTGCATAGCTGCTCCCTATAAAGACAAAGATAGCAATTCCCTTTTTTTTTTTTCTGTTGCTTCTTCAAAATTCAGTCAGCATTCTGTAAAATGAAGTGAAATAGTTGATGTTCAGAATGTGCTGTATTTAAATAGCTGCAAGCTGATATTTGGAAAAAGGCACGGGATGCTAGCTCGGCAAAACTCCTACTTACTGCATTTATTGAACTTCTAATGAAGGTATTTAGTTAGCCGTATTTAATGTATGTGTAGCTTAGTATAGGACACAATTGTAACACCAAAAAGTCCCTGCAGACCTCATCCTGCCGAGCAGTTAAGGTGTGTGATGACGGAGACCTCCAACAGGAAGGTCAGAACAACACGGTAAGAGAGAATTTACTCAAGTAAAATTTAACATGTACCTGGCTGGATGATGCGTTCAGTGTCCCTGCAGAGCGTATCTGCATATAGACATATTACCTATTACACATTTTTTATACAGCTCGATTGCTTTATCCTTAAGGAGTATTGGAAAATGGCTAGTTGGCAATCATGCTGCACTGGAATCACAGCCTGAATCTTCAGCCTGATGTTAGGATAGTTCTACATTAAAACTAGCTGCGGCGTCTTTGCAAGGTTATGTGGAGTGTATGTGTAGTGTCCTATGGTGTGGACTAGGAGTAGTCCTAGTGGACTAGGATTATTTCCATGGAAACTTTACCATTAGGATCTTGCACATCATGAATAGCTTGACAGAAATCGGAAAATAAAGCAAGGGTATCTGCAAGAGAATATACATGTTAGAGAATACTTACCTTTGTCTAAAGATGTGAAATGTTTATAGTTTTCTGCCCCAGGGTTGGGGAGAGTCAGAGTTTCTCTGGAATTCCACTTGCAAACTTCTATTTGCATGACAAAATTTAATCACCTGATAGATCCTGTTGTCTTCAGTTACTTCAGACATGTATGTCAGGCAGGTACCTCATGCTTTGTGAGCCTCGACTGCTCGCCCTCATCTGTGCCAGTGAGTGGAAAGACAAGACAATTATCTCTCTAATTTGATTCATAGAAACTGTGAGTGAAGTCTTGGATGTTGCAGCTTCTTCTGCCCACGAGGAAAACGTAGACAGTGTCAAGGAAGGAGCACCCTCAGCAGCTCATGAGATTTCTGAGACATCCCCAAGGAGCCAGGACGTTGATGCTGAGGCGTCGGGGCAAATTTCAGAAGGTGCAAGAGTACAGCTGGGTCTGAAATGTTTTGTCTCGGAAAAAGCACTCGTGGCTGTTTGCACTGAACCGCCCTGAGCGGCAAGAACCTGCAGAACTCAAGTGACGCAGCGTGGCTGCCAGCGATGACTGTGTTTGGCATCGCAGTGTTAGCAGAAAATTTAATTTTGAAATTGCATGCCGTGCAGTCGAAATAGGTATTGCTAAGTTGGGTCGCGGGGGTGTTTTGAGCTCAGCGCCCTGCGCGGTGGCTAGATGTAAAGTTCATTAAGAACAAGAAATTCTCCCTTGTGCTGCATGTGATGTAACGCACTTTTTAAACATCTGACGTAATTTGAAAGGTAGAATTTTCTTAAATTACATTGCTGTAAAGAAAAATCTAGGCCATGTGGTATTTATAAACCTTACAGTGTTTCCATGAAGCTGTAAGCAATCTTATATTGCTATTGAAGTGGAACGATATAATTAAGTGCAAAGAAAAATGTGTGTTAAAATCATCACTGTGGAGATTTTCAAGGGAGTGTAGAAGTTTGGCCTCTAAACTCTTTTACAATTGGAATTAAAAAGCGAAAGGGAAAAATGTCTGTATACCTAATATGACTTTGCAAATTGTATCCCTTTAGTCCAAAGGACCCTTTGGATGAAAGGAAACAACTTACTTGACTATTTGTCGTCGAATAAATTGCTTCTAATGTTTCTCAGTGGTGTTTTGTCTCCGTTCTCAGTTTCCGTGGAGGAGAAGACACCTGGAGAAGCTGCTGAGGAAGAAGTTGCTAAGGAACCCTAAAGGTACACAGTACGATTGCAGCGTGTGGTTTCCCGCTCTTCACCTTTCTTTTTTTCTCGGTTAGTGGCATGTGGTAAGTCTGCACATGCGCTCTGATGGTGAATTTGTATTTCTGCTCCCAACAAGTACACTGCAAAAAAGAACTGAAATATTTCTTATTGTTTGGGAACCATTGCTGGCATCTTTCAGAGGCTAGGGGGCAAAACTTTTCTATATCAGTTGTCATGCTGGGTATGTATTTATGGCTTTATCTTAGTCCCATGCAAACTGGATAAAGACCCAAGAGCTGTAGCTTTCATCTAGGCAAAAAGTGTTCTTTGGATGCTGGCTTAAATTATATAGACACTGGACTTCTGGATTATAGCCCTATACAGGTGAATTCTTCTCTTCTTATCCTCAGTGTAAACATGGTGAAGTTGTAACCCTCTGGACTGTTTTGGGTTTTGGTTTGTTTTTTTTTTAAAGACATTTTTTCATGATTAGTCTCTCTGCACTTTTAGTTTGTGCTAATGAAAAATATTGAATACAATATTCTTACAATTTTGCTAGTATCTCGCTCAGTTGGCTTTATTATTTCATAGCATAAAAAACTCTGTCCACAATATTCTTACTATCTTGCTATTCCTGTGACTCCCCTTTCCAAAATGGCCTGTAGGATGGTGATAGAAAGCTGAGGGAATAAAATGTTTTGTTGAAATATGAACATGAATCTTGGTAGAAGAGATATTAACTAGAATAGAAACAACTGAAAGTTAAGAAAATAAACCTCCCAGGTCAGGATTTACCAAAATTATTTGCTGCTAGTTAACAATTCATACACTAATTCTTGGAGCAGCGGTGCAAGAGGAGAAGGAAATGGAACAAAGAAAGATATTTTTCAATGTATCCTTAAAACATATGTTCTAAATACACGTATACAACCTTATCGTTATGTTCCGAGTCCTTTGCAAATGCATGTTTGCTTATTCCATCATCCAATGCGATAGAAAATATGATAATGCTTCTCATCTTCTTGTCTCAAAAGGTAAATATTGTTCTTAAACTGCAGGTCTTTTTCCATGCTGTTTTAGCATTTGAAACTAAGAAAAAAAATTATAGCAAAGCCAGTCCCACAATTATAAATGATAAATCTATTTTTCCCTGTAAATGTCTTATCTCAGCAAACACAATTGGTTTACCTCACGCTTAAAGTTAAGCAAGTGATTGTTTGTGGGAATAAGGCTTAGTGGAATGTGTCCAGCATGCAGGGGAACTCATTTATACCCAAGCAACACGTCTGAAGATGAGGGATTCCTTGAAATTGGGTTTTGGTGGTGGTAGCAGAGCAAGTTTTCACGAGCCATCAGATAAGCAGATAAGCAGCAGTAGTGTTTATGTGCTACAATTCACTTAACTGGTAAGCTGCAGTCAAATTTACAGCGTGCTTTGATTGTTGGCAGAGAAAAAGACCTGATGAATCAAGCCTGTTGCTAAACATCATGTCTTGTTGTTTCCTCTAAACTAGATTCTTTTTTCTTTCTCCCAGTAAGCAGTGCTGAAGCCTTTGAAAAGTTTAATGGAACTACTTGTGGCAATCAACCAGCTGATTCCTGTGTGAAACCTCATACTCTTCCTTGGAGACGTAAAAGAAACTGTGCAATTTGTCATACCACACACTGCTCATTAGGACCACTATTCATTGCTGCAACAGACAACCTAATTATGATTTAAGTTNGCTCGCAGATGGCCAGCAAAATTCCCATGGAAGGCTACGCCACAGGTGTTCAAGTGGACCAAGATTCTTAGGGATTAATAAAGAACAGAATAGCTAAATAATCTTGTCATGTTAGTTTTACCTTAATAATAATAATGAAAAAAAATCTATAATGAATAATGGGTTTGCATGACACTGTTCTCCTAACCCTCCGCTGTGCTACGTGCATGAGCGTGCATCTACTACACATTTTTTACTGGGACCCCCACCAGCTAAAAAGCATTACAGCCATCGCAGAATGGTGGTAGTTCTAAACCGGGGCCAAATAAGGTATATGATACGCAATTTATGTAGAAAGCGTGCATTATAAGGTGTATACATTGCAAGGGAAATGACAGCATTATGGCATTTCTACCCACGGCACAAAGCAACACACGCTCCTTGCCCCATCTTAAAGCTAATCATAATAGCGTTCCAACAAAAATACAGCCTATTGCCCCTGTACCTGCTTAGGAATAACTGGAATAATGCGGAGGCAAAATCAGGCTCCTGAGCTTCAAGAAGCCATACCACAGTCTTCTGCTTAAAGGATAAAGCCACTGTGATTAAGAGTAATTTTTGTAGACAAAGCTACTGGAATAAAAGTCTTAGACTGGTATTTTGTTGGATGAGAGTCTATCTTTATTTATCTGGTAGATTAAACATCCCATGATGGATGCATACTCTTAAATGTTCCATTTCCTCATTTTCACTAATTCCCAGTGAAAGAAACTGTTTCTAATTTCTGCAGCTGGCAGTAGGGTTTCCGAAATTGCAGGCTTTGCTGAATGTCGCTTTATCTCTGGAACTGCTCTGGTACACGGCAAAATATGTTAGTCCTTGGGAACAGATGCCTGAAGAATTGAAACACAACCTATGGTGTGCTTCCCAAAGCTTTAAATCTTTCTGATTTCAAAAAAAAACGTAAGAGTCCCGGGATAGCCTGTACATATGCTTCATGTCAGAGATCCACTTTTTTTTTTTTTTTTTTTTTTTTAAAGACAGTACCATTGAAAGCCAAAGGAACTAGGAATATATTGTAAACTCTAGTTGTGATGACGTGTAGCACAGCATGGTCTGCTTCAGCACTTGATTATCCTAGATGAACAACAGAGATATTTTGCAATTCGCAGAGGGCTGTTCTTCAAAATAAATAGCCAATAACCCCATGCAGATTGCCTTGTTGCGTAATCAGAAATTCTTTGTCTCACTGCTTTAGGGGGTGCCTAGTCATCACTGATCACTTTTATCCGTCACGCTAGTATGTGGAGTCTAATTACCACATTCGATGAATATTTTTCCGTCCTTCACCTCCAGAAAAGTGAATTTTTGAGTTGCTACACAAAGGCTGTGATGAACCACAGAAAATGGTGAAGGAGTGTTGGCTCGCTAAGGAGAACATGATTACAGCAGAGAGCAGACATAACGCAAGACTAAAGGAGGTGGGGAAAAGGTTTGCTCTTGACAATACACTTCAAAGCTCAGAGTAAAACTTGAGATTCCTGAATTTGTCCAAACGGCAAATCGCTCCTCTGCAGGCAGCAAGTATCTGTGAAACCAGCTGGCAAAGCGTTTCACCGCCCTCCAGCACTGGTTCCCCTGCAGGATGACAGCCTGTTGCTGCTGGCAGCAACTCACTTAGCTGGAATGCTGGAGACGGATGAAGTCCATCTAGCAGTTTCAGTTTTACTCTTTGCCCGCTTTGACGTCAATACAGAATTCCAATTTTGTTTTCATTTGCTTCTTAAAAACATAAGACAATGACTTAAAAAGATCGTTCAAACTGCAAGTTGGTACTCAAAATTTGGAAAATGTGAGAGCGAAATGCTTTAACCGAGATTTCTTGTGCCTGTGCAGCAAGCTTTGATGATGTAACGAAGTACTATTTTTTATCTGTTTTTCTGGAAGAAAAACAACCCACAAAAACCCAAACCAAGCCAAGAACTGAGGCTGTGCTTTTTTTTTTCCCCCACCTGTTGGTCTCTCTCCTTGCCTCTCCCTCATAAATTTTGAGCCAACTAGCCAACCCCAACTTCTGTTTGACCAGAGAGGTGGGAAGGACACAAAGCTCCTACCGGCTGAGTGATGCCTGAGGAGATCAGCAGCTTATTTTGTTGTGTTTGCCAGCAAATGCAAATGCATTTTGAGCAAATGCATTTTGAGTTTGAGCAAATGCACATGCACGATGCAGCGGAGTGGCACTTTGGTGGCCACAACTGGCTACTGCAGACGCCGTTCCTCTCTGCTGGTGGTTGCGGGGTGAAAGGCTGAGCCAGCCGCGCTGCAGGAGGAGAGCTCAGAGGGCACGGGCACGCAAGGGGCGGGAGGAGACACGCAGGGACAGAAGGCATTTTGTGTGGAAGGACACAGGAGCTAGTGTCACTGGGTCTGCTGCCCGTGGCTTAGCTCATTTGCGCAGAGTGGTGCCCCTGTTGCCACGCAGACAGTTTTGCTCTTAGGAAAGGTATTTTTTTGGTTGTATGCTTTGCTCTTGCCCTGCTCACCTGCTGCAGAAGATGGAAGGCGTGCAGGATGATGGAAATAAAGTCCATCCCAGAGCGACAGGCATCAAACGTCGTCATGGGAAACTGGATTCTCCTGCATTCTGGTCTTTGCTCCTTTGTCTGGGATGCTGCAGGAGATGTTGCCCCCTCCAACTTTATTGGGATGGGAAGAAGGGCTAAAACTGGAGATTTCCGTGCTGGAGTTGTTCCTGCTGTTTGCTTAACTACAGGTAATTAAACAGGTTGTTGAAAGGGCATGATTTGCTTAGTGGTTTAGCTATTGCAAATGTTCTCCACTTCCCCTTGACGTGTTACCAGACTCAAATGATGGCTTTAGCAAGCTCTGACAGGCTGTTTGCGACTGATGCTCAACAGCTCCTGTACAACAAACAACTGGGAAGCTTCCGTGGAACAGAATACTCTTCTTCATGTGGTCTGTTAATTGTTTGTATCAGCTTCATGTGCAGATTCAGGATCTCTTAATTACCTAAAAATTTCGCTTGTTCAGTGATAAATAGTTTTCCTGATTTTAAACCTTCCTGACTTTCAAAAGATGTATGTGTGAGCTCTGCTTGTGCCCTAGGAAAAGTGCTATACATCGCTCTAGTTTCCATGCTTTGTCTCAGGAAGTTTAGCTGCCTGTATTTTGTCCTCTCAGTTTGGCATTGACTGCAGTGTGCAAACCAATTAAATTAAAGGGGAAAACATAGAGAATAAGTGGAAGACGAGAGACAGTAATATGTTTCAGGATCATATTTCCACTTTCTCTTTTCCTCTCTGTAATTAAATTAAATTACTGAGGTCTGTGGAGATTCATTGATCATTTTCCC